>UESW01003439.1:35745-76389 GCA_900491605.1 Calamus simplicifolius
AAATGTTCCTTAAGTACATCAAGAGTTTTAGCAACCCCAAAATGCCCCATAAGACCACCACAATGACTTTCATGCACAAGCAAATCCCTCAAAGAGCTTTTGGGTACGCACAATCTGTTTTCCCTAAACAAATATCCATCATGCCTAAAGTACTTTTGAAATGCAATGTTCTCACATGCCACATACACTTGTGAAAAATCAGAATCATGCTCATATAATCCCTTAACAAATTCAAAGCCAAGCAATTTAGAGTCAAGTGTGTTAAGGAGATTATACCTTCTTGAGAGTGCATCGGCCACAATGTTCTCTTTACCTTGTTTGTATTGCACCACATATGGGAATGTCTCAATGAACTCGATCCATCTAGCATGCCTCTTGTTTAGTTTCCCTTGGCCCTTAAGATGTCGCAAAGACTGATGATCGGTGTGAATGATGAACTCCCTTGGCCACAAGTAGTGCTGCCATGTCTCCAAAGCCCTTACCAATGCATATAGTTCCTTGTCATATGTTGAGTAGTTCAACGCTGCCCCGTTTAGTTTCTCACTGAAATATGCAATGGGCTTCCTCTCCTGCAACAAAACAGCGCCAATCCCTTTCCCGGAGGCATCACATTCAATTTCAAAAGCTTTGGAAAAATCGGGCAATATAAGTAAGGGTGCTGAACACAACTTTATTTTTAACATGTTAAATGCATTCTCATGTTCATCACTCCATACAAATGGAACATTCTTTTTTACCAATTCATTCAAAGGGGCGGCTAAGCTACTAAAGTTAGGTACAAACCTACGATAGAAACTAGCTAGCCCATGAAAACTCCTGACCTCGCTCACATTGGAAGGTCTCGGCCATTCTCTAATGGCTTTCACCTTCTCTTTGTCCACTTCAATTCCTTTACTGCTAACAACAAATCCTAGGAAAACAAGTCTTTCCATGCAAAAAGAACACTTCTTGAAATTAGCATACAACTTCTCCTTTCTTAAAACATTAAAAACACTCCTCAAATGTTGCAAATGTTCATGCATGCTTTTGCTGTAAATCAGAATGTCATCAAAGTAAACAACAACAAACTTTCCAATAAAAGTTCTCAACACATGGTTCATCAATCTCATGAAAGTACTAGGTGCATTTGTGAGCCCAAAAGGCATCACAAGCCATTCATACAAACCATATTTAGTCTTAAATGCTGTTTTCCATTCATCACCTTCTTTCATCCTAATTTGGTGATATCCACTCTTAAGATCAATTTTAGAGAATATACTAGCACCATGAAGTTCATCAAGCATATCATCAAGTCTAGGAATAGGATACCTGTATTTCACGGTGATCTTGTGATAGCACGACAATCAACACACATTCTGAAGTTCCATCTTTCTTTTTTTTTTTTTTTTGAAAGTTAAAGGTGATTTGTATTAAAAGAATTATAGGTACAAGAGAGCGGGATAAGGCCCGCAAACATACAAGCAAGGGAGAACATCCACCAAAAGGTTGAAGTAACCTAAGGCCAAAATAAAAGACCAAACAAGTCAAACAAAAGGTTACATGACCGGAAATGATTAACTCAAAAGAGAGGGGGTAGTTGCCATCTATCAATCAACTGGAGATTAGCAGCATTTCTGGGAAAAGTAGCACCCTCCAACTTCAGCCTGACCAAGTCCATAATCTTAGAGACAATACTTTGTTCCTTTTGCAGCAAGCGCCCATGCTTGCGGGAGTTTCTTTCTAACCATATGAAGTACAAAGCAGCACCCAAGGCAAGCCTACAAATAATAGAATGAAAAGAGGCTCCTTTGATATTTCTACAAAGCCACGGCCTCAGCCTCTCCCAAGAAAATGGGAAGTGCACTAAACCACATTTCCTAGCAATGGTTGACCAAACCCGTGCAGAGAAAGGACAGCTGAAAAACAGATGATCGTGATCCTCCAAACTGTGACGACATAAGTAGCAAGCCGCTGACAAAGAATACCATAAGAGATAAGACGGTCCTGGGTAGCAAGTCTACCTCTAATGGCAAGCCATAAAATGAAAGAATGCCTTGGTACATGATGCTTGAACCAGACTAAATGAGCCCAATCAACACGTTGGGAAGGTATCCGGAGGATATTCCAAGCCCTCTTAATAGAGAACGCAGTAGAACCTTCCCATAATACCTTATCCGAACAGCTGCAATCAGGTAAAGGAAGTGAACCAGTTTCAGATTTCAAGGTGATAAGCTCAAGGGAATTCGCTGCCGGCCACCTCCAATTTCCAGCATAAATGATGGCACTAACCTTAGCATCTTTGGAAAGGCCCGAGTCGGTGATAACTCTAGCATGAGAAGAAGAGCAAATAGGTCCTTGAGGTCTCCATGAATCGAACCAAAGGGAGGTGCTATCGCCATTCCCCACCTTGAAAGAAATGAAATTCCTCACTCTATCCCGAATCTTAAGAATTTTCCTCCAAGTCCAAGAGCAATCCCAAGGGACTTTAACCACCCAAAAATGTTCTTTATGCAGAAGATTTAGCTTAACCCAGGCAGCCCATAAGGATTTAGAGCAAGGATTGCATAGTGACCAAATGTGCCGAGCCATTGAAGCTGCATTCCAATCCCGGATCTTCTTTATACCCAAACCCCCTTCCTCCTTTGGAGTAGTGATGGTAGACCAAGAAACTTTAGCTCCATGCCGGTTCAAGGAAACACCGTTCCATAAGAAGGCCGAAAGAATGCTTTCAATATCTTTAGTGATTTTAACTGGAAGAATGAAGTGAGCACTCCAAAAGGACTGAATACTAAAAATTACCGATTGGATGAGTTGCAATCTGCCAGCATAGGAGAGAAAACGATTAGTCCAAACTTTGATCCTCCTTAAAATACGATCAACCAAAGAATGACAATCAGAAGCTTTGAGTTTTGTGGTAATAAGAGGGACACCCAGATATCTAATTGGAAAAGAGCCAAGAGAGAAACCCATCAAGTCAGTAATATCCTGCTGGAGATGAACCGAGACACCCGAGAGGAAGGTGGAGCTTTTGGAGTGATTTGGAGAAAGGCCGAGAGAGAGGAGAACGTGTCAAGGGCATCCTTCACCACATTTATAGAGTTCAAATCTCCACGACAAAAAACCATCAGATCATCTGCAAAACAAAGATGTGAAATCTTGGATTTCCGGCATCTCCAATGAAATTTGAAAGAGGGGGAGGCATGAATTTTCTGATCAAGAATCCTAGAGAAGACATCCATGCATATAACAAAGAGATAAGGAGAGATTGGGTCTCCTTGACGAAGACCTTTCTTCCCATCAAAGAAACCATTGAGTTCACCATTTATAGCCACTGAAAACCTTGCAGTGGAAACACAAGTCCGAATCCAGCCAATAAATAAAAGAGGAAAACCAAGAAGCTGCAGAGTATCCCAAAGGAAATCCCATCGAACCGAATCAAAAGCCTTCATAATATCAATCTTTAGAGCACATTTAGGGGTGGGAGAAGGAAGATGATAACACGAACCAGCTCCTGAGCCAAAAGGATGTTATCCCCAATAAGCCTTCCATGCACAAAAGCAGATTGTGCTTCATTAATAAATGTAGGGAGGATTTGCTTCAATCGGCTGGCAAGAAGTTTGGTGATGCATTTGTACACAGTGTTGCAGCATGATATCGGACGGAAGTCCGTCAATTTTGAAGCATTAGGGACCTTAGGAATGAGAGCAATAGTTGTGCAATTAACCTCCTTGAGAAGCAGACCATTGGAGAAGAAATCCTTTATGGCCGCAGTGATATCATCTTTTTTTTTTGAAGGTTAAATGGGGTGAATTGTATTGATATGCTGTAATAGGTACAAGAGATCGGGACAAAGCCCAAGGAGAGGTAGAGACCTCAAGAAAGTCAGTCCTCAAAAGAAAGTCAAAGGAATACATCGTAGAGACCTCAAAGAAAACAGACCAGATTACATCCAGAACCTAACAAAGAGATCATAAGATGAGCAGCTAAGGAGATCAGCACAGGAGAGAAGGGGAAAGCTGCCAGCTATCAATCACTTGGAGATTAGCAGTATTTCTGGGGAACTTTGCACCATCAAGCTTTAGCCTGACCGAATCCATAATTTTAAGAATAATTCCTCTTACGGTGAGAGGTGGTCGCCCATGCATGCGGTAGTTCCTTTCATTCCAAATGAAGTACACAGTAGTTCCAAAAGCAAGTTTACTGACACAGGAGAGGAGAGAAGGCCCTTTGAGTTTCCTACTAAGCCACGGCTTCAATCTCTCCCAAGTAGAAGGGTAGTGCGATAAACCACAGATAGTCGCCATAGACTGCCAAACCCGGGTGGAAAAGGGGCAGCTAAAGAATAGATGACCATGATCCTCAGAACGACCTTGACATAAAGAACAAGTCATCTGATCGAGAATTCCAAAAGATAGTAGACGATCCTGAGTAGAGAGTCTACCTTTAATAGCTAACCATAAAATGAAGGAGTGCCTGGGAACATGAAACTTAAACCAAACCAAATGAGCCCAGTAGACCCGCTGGGAAGGAGCCCGAAGAGTATTCCAAACTCTTTTGATAGAGAATCCAGAAAACCCATCCCATAAAATCTTATCCTGACGACTGCAGTCAGGAGGAGGAAGTGAGCAGGATTCGCCTTTCAGATTAATCAAATCAATAGAATTTGCAGCAGGCCACCTCCAAGTTCCAGAAGAGATAATAGCACTAACCTTTGCATCTTTGGAAAGACCCGAGTCAGTAATAGCATGGGGAGAGGAACAGATAGGGCCCAGGGGTCTCCAAGAGTCAAACCATAGAGAGGTATTATCGCCATTCCCCACGTCAACAGAGATGAAACTCTTCACTCTACCCCGCATCTTGAGGATTTTCCTCCAAGTCCAAGAACAGCTCCATGGAACCTTAGCCACCCAGAAGTGTTCCTTGTGCAGCAGATTTAGCTTCACCCAGCAGCCCGTAAGGAGGTAGGACATGGATGACATAATAACCAAATGAGCCGAGACAAGGAGGCAGCATTCCAGTCACGGACCTTCTTTATTCCCAGCCCACCTTCATCCTTCGGAGTAGATAAATCAGCCCAAGAGACTTTGGCTCCATGACGATTTAAGGAAACACCATTCCAAAGAAAAGCCGCAAGAATACTTTCAATCTCTTTGGTGACCTTTGCAGAAAGAATAAAATGGGCACTCCAGTAAGACTGGATGCTAAAAAGGACAGATTGAATAAGCTGTAATCTGCCAGCATAGGAAAGAAAGCGATTAGTCCAAACCTTAATCCTCCCCAAAATACGATCCACTAAGGCATGGCAGTCCGAAGATTTGAGCCGGGTGGAGATGAGAGGAACACCCAAGTATTTGATTGGGAGAGAGCCAATAGAGACACCCAAATAGGAAGCAATGTCCTGCTGCAGCTGAACCGAAGCACCGGAGATGAACACAGAGCATTTGGACAAGTTTGGACTAAGGCCAGATAGAGAAGAGAAGGTGTCAAGAGCATCTTTGATCACCTTAACAAATTCAGCTCACCCCCACAGAAAACCATCAAATCATCCGCAAAACATAAGTGAGAAAGCTTGGATTTCCGACACCTCCAGTGAAACTTGAAAGAGGAGGAACCTTGGATTTTCCGATCAAGGATCCGAGAGAAAATATCCATGCATATAACAAATAAATAAGGAGAAATAGGGTCCCCTTGACGGAGGCCTTTCTTCCCGTCAAAGAAACCGTTGAGTTCCCCATTAATTGCCACAGAGAACTTTGCAGAAGAGACGCAGGACCTGATCCAACTAATGAAGACTGGAGGAAATCCAAGAAGCTGGAGGGAATCCCACAAGAAGACCCATCTAACAGAATCGAAAGCCTTCATTAGATCAATCTTAAGGGCACAGTTTGAAGAGGAGGAGGGAAGGTGGTAACCTCGGACCAGCTCCTGAGCTAACAAAATGTTGTCGCCTATGTGTCTTCCTTTAACAAATGCAGACTGAGCATCATTAATAAACGATGGCAGGACATGCTTCAGCCGATTAGCAAGAAGTTTTGAGATGCATTTATACACAGTATTGCAACAGGATATCGGCCTGAAATCCTTCAATCTTGAAGCATTTGGGATCTTAGGGATGAGAGCAATAATCGTGCAATTGACCTCCTTGAGAAGAATACCATTAGAGAAAAATTCCTTGATAGCTGCAGTGAAGTCATATCCCACAATGTGCCAGGATTTCTGGAAAAAGAAGGCATTGAACCCATCCGGTCCTGGAGCTTTGTTTGGGTGAAGACTAAACAGAGCATCTTTGATATCATCCTCCGTAAATTCGCAGCATAAAAACCTTGATTGCTCAGGAGATATAACGGAGTCAACATACCGTGATAGCTCATCTTTTCCGCTGCAACCGGGGCTGCAGTCCGAACCAAGGAGCTGGTTGAAGAAGCTGACAACCTCTTGGGCAATCTGGTCCTTCTCCCGGATCCAATCACCATTGTCCTTCTGAATGCAGTTGATCTTGTTTACATTGATTCGGCCCTTAACAGAATTGAAGAAGAAGGAAGAGCATTGATCCCCCTCTTTCAACCATTGGATCCTACTTCGCTGCCTGGCATAGCTCTCCTTTCCTTTGCAAGCAAAATGGAGCCGATTAACACATTCAATTTCTTCTCCAGGATATCCTTCCCAGTATTGCCCGCCGCGATAGATGATTGCACACCAGCAAGCTCGGATCGAAGATGGGCAAGGTCTCCGTTGATAAGAGCATTCTTGCGCCTACTAAGATCTCTCAAGGTAGATTTAACAAGTTTAAGCTTGCTATAAAGTTTAAACATGGCATGACCACTAACCTGGGAGTCCCAAATCTTCTCAACCAAAGGGAAAAATTCCTCAAATTCAGTCCAGAAGTTGAAGAATTTAAAAGGAGATTTGAACATGGGAATTGCAATCCCAAGCATAACAACAATCGGCGAGTGATCAGACAACCCAAAGGGAAGAAACTCAGCATACGATTGAGAAAAAGAATGGATCCATAAAGGGTTGACAAGAGCTCTGTCCAGCTTCCTCAAGATGTGCCCGTTCACTCTAGAGTTGTGCCAAGTGAATAGAGGACCTCCAAATCTCAGATCGTCCAAACCGGCTTCAAGGAGAACATCATTTAGATCATTCATAAACCTGGCCACTCACTACTGCCACCTTTTCTTTCATGTCTATAACGGATTGCATTAAAATCACCCAGAATAATCCATGGCACATGAGAAAAGACTTTGCTTGGTCTTTCAAAATGGCCCATAGCTGCTTTCTGGCCGTAGCATCAGAAGCTCCATGAATGATCTGATCATGCATGGAAACAACCTCAGCATGAAGGAGATTTGGGTTCCACCAAATCCAAATCCTTCCGGAGCTATCACCATCATAGCAATTAACACAATACCAGCCTTTGATCAGGCATGATAGAAGTTTCTCTTTATTTGATTCCTTGATCTTTGTTTCAAGAAGAGCGAGACAAGAGAGTTGCTGGGACTGAACAAAATGACGGATCTCCGAATGCTTAGCAGGGTCATTTAGACCCCGAATATTCCATGCAGCTAATTTAAAACATTTGGAGATGGATGAGGTTTTCCCACTGGATTCCCAGAGCCTCCACATTTCTTCTTGCCCTTCTTCGGCCGACCCAGCTTTTTCTCAACTTCATCGATCAAAATGAGCCTCCTAGCAAGGAGAGGAGTGCTCGAAGGAGACGAGGAAGGAGAAGAATCCTCACATCCAAAACAGGGGGGGGATAAAGCAGAGGAGGAGAAGTCCCTAACAAGAGAAACAGAGGAATTCGCAATGGGACTGTAGCTACTGTAGCAAATGCATTCGGATCGTCAAATTTCGGATCGTCAACAGCTCCTGTACCTGACGGATCGTCAACAGCAAACGGGTCACCCGGAACTCTTCCAGTCGGATCTTGAACTGTTCCAATCGAATCTTGAACTGTTCCAATCGGATCTTGAACGCCAGCTATGTTGGATCCACTGCCACAGTCGGGGAATCCTCCGAAGACAGAGAGTCGAAAGAATTGGTAGAGCAGATCAATCCAATAGCAGAAGAACACGATGAGAGAGAGCCTTTGAAGGATGAAGATGCAGAGCATTGGAGGAAGGGGAGGGCATATTCAACACATCCTTCCCAGGACGGTGAAAATGCTTCAGAGTGCCTTGAGAGCTCGCAATAGATGGTAGAGACTGCTGAAGTTTGGATGCAACCAAGACATCAGCCGAGCCTCCCACCGGAGCAACCAAGACATCAGAAGAGCCAGGAGCGGTAGACGGGACATCCTTCAAGGTAAGGGGACCGAAAGAGTTCATAGACGGGACATCCTTAGCATGATTATTCACGAGTTTCCAGTCCCCAGAAGAAGGAACAGGGGGTTGAGAAGATTTCGGCACCCAAAGCCGTTGAGTCACCCTCTTGCAATTTTTGACAAGTGACCGAATTCTTTGCAGACAGTGCATTTCTTTGCCGCAGTGATATCATCTCCAACAATGGGCCAGGTCTTTTGGAAGAAGAAAGCATTGAAACATCAGGGCCTGGAGCTTTGTTAGGGTGTAAATCAAACATAGCCCCCTTAATTTCATCATCAGTGAAAGCACTGGTTAAAAACCTTCTTTGATCATTTGAGAGGGCGCAATCCACATACTTAGCAAGAACATCTCCTCCATCATATTTAGTACCACATTTCGTACCGAGAAGATGAGTGTAGAAACCAACCACCTCCGGAGCAATCTGATCTTTCTCTCGAAGCCAATCTCCATTTTCATTCTGGATACAGAGAATCTTATTAAGATTGTTTTCTCCCTTTAATAGAGTTGAAAAGAAGGAGGTACATTGATCTCCTTCTTTGGCACCAAGAGCACCGGAACGGCACATGGGCTCATACTCTCCTTCACATACCCTTTTGCTAGCAAGTCTTCCACTTGCCTTTGAAGTTCCTTGGTCTCCTCGGGATTGCTCCTATAAGCCGGGCGGTTTGGAATTTGAGCTCCAGGCACAAAATCAATTTGATGTTCAATTCCCCTCAAGGGTGGCAAACCGGATGGCACCTCCTCGGGAAAGATATCCTCATATTCCTGCAAAAGAGAAGAAGCAACACTCGGGATAGGAAACTCAATGTTAGAGTTAGAAAATAAGGTTTCCTTATACATAAGAAGGTATAAGGGCCTCATGTCAAGCAAAGCTTCTCTCATTTCTTTTTTTTTTTTACAAACAATGACGTTTTTCCCTCTTCTTTTTCTTTAGAACCAGATTGCTCTCCTTTTTCTTTTGCCCTCTTATTTTTCTCTTTTGTCTCTCTTTTTTTTTCTCCACTCTTTTCTTTCTTCTCCTTTCCCTCATCTTTTTTTAAATCACTCTTTTCCTCAACTGATTTTCCCTCTAATGCTCTCATTATCCTCACTTTTTCCCTCTAATGCTCTCATTATCCTCACTTGATCTTCATGTGCTTGAATAGGACTCAAAGGATTTAGAGTGTATGTTCGGCCATTCTTTACCAAGGTATACTTATTCTTCTTTCCATCATGAGTTACACTCCTATCATATTGCCAAGGACGCCCCAACAATATGTGAGTAGGGGCATACCCCGGATAAGACAAGTAGTAGAAACCTAAACAACACATCTCACACAGCACAATCGTGATGGAGTCACGGTAGAAATCATAACAAAGGGCATCAGCTCGAGATTGAGGAAGGGAGCTGCCACTTTTCAATCAATTTTTGATGACCCTCCTTCCTGGGAAAAATAGCACCATCCAAACTCGCCCTAACAGAGTCCATAATCTTTGAAAGGATCCCAGCTTCATTAAGAGGTCTTTGGCCATGCTTGCGAGAGTTCCTTTCAAACCAAATGAGGTACAAAGAAGCTCCCAAAGCCAGTCTGCAAATAATTGAATGAAGGGATTTGCCTTTGGCCACGGTCTCAAGAGCTCCCAAGATGAAGGATAATGCTCAAAATCGCACAAACTGGCAATAGAAGACCAGATCCGAAAGAAAAAGGGCAGCTGAAAAATAGATGGCTATGATCCTCTGTATGGTCTTGGCATAGAAAGCAGGATAAGGAGAGTTGACCTTGAACACCAAAGGAATGGAGACGATCTTGAGTAGAGAGTCTACCTCTGATAGCAAGCCATAAAATAAATGAGTGCCTAGGCACATGATGAGGAAACCAAAGAAGATGCGCCCAGTCCACACGGCCGCTCGGAGTCCGGATGCAATTCCAAACACCCTTAATAGAGAAGGCTGGGGAACCATCCCAAAGAATCTTGTCCTGATGGCTGCAATCAGGGGGATCAAGGGATCTAGAGTCTTCCTTCAAAGCTATCAGCTCAATAGAATTAGCTACCGGCCATCTCCATGAGCCGCCAAAATAATGTCACTAACCTTTGCATTTATCCCAAGTCCGGAGTCGGAAATGACTCTAGCATGAGAGGAGGAACAAATAGGGCCAAGAGGCCTCCAAGAATCAAACCAAAGGGAAGTATCTCCACCATTCCCTACATTGACGGAGATGAAAGCCCTGATTCTGTCCCGAAGCTTTAGGATTTTCCTCCAGGTCCAAGAGCAGTTCCAAGGAACTTTTGCCACCCAGAAGTGGTCTTTATGCAGCAGATTCCTCTTGACCCAAGCAGCCCACAGGGAATTAGAGCAGGGCTGGCAAAGAAGCCAAATATAACGGGTCATGGAGGCAGTGTTCCAATCACGAATCTTTTTGATTCCCAATCCTCCTTCGGGTTTCGGACAAGAGATATCACTCCAAGCACTTTAGCACCAGATGACTTAAGGAAGTACCTTTCCATAAGAAAGCAGAGAGAATACCCTCTATATCTTTGATGACTTTGACTGGTAGAATAAAGTGGGAGCTCCAAAAAGTCTGGATACTGAATATAATTGATTGAATAAGTTGAAGCCTTCCAGCATAGGAGAGGAAGCGATTAGTCCAGAGCTTGATCCTCTTCAATATACGATCCACCAAGGCTTGACAGTCCAAAGCTTTGAGCTTCGAGGAGATGAGAGGAACCCCCAAATATCTAATAGGAAATGAACCCATATTGATTTGCAAGATCATGTTGCGAGGAAGCAGTCATACCCTGGAACTTTTAGAGCTGTTTGGGGTTAAGCCCGATAGAGAGGAGAAGGTATCAAGGGCATTCTTCACTACTTGGACAGAATTAAGATCCCCCCGACAGAAAACCAGCAGGTCATCCGCAAAGCAAAGATGAGATAAATTTGAGCATCTCCCTCCATCCTCATTCTCTTATAAACATCACTACTTGGCAGAGGTGACACACGCCTTGATCGGATCATTGATTGGCATAATGTCCATGCCCCAAACACTTGAAGCATTTCACTTCTCTAGCTCTAGTAGGACCTTCTTTTTTTTTTATGTCTTCCTCTTTTATTTTTCCTTTCCCTTTCCACTCTTCTTTTCCCTTCCATTCCTCCTTTTTCTGTTTCGGCAACTCCTTCTCACTCCTACCAAAGCTCGGCTTCCATGGACTTTTTGAGAAATTCAGCCCACCTCCATTCTTCATGGTTCTTTTCATTTTCAATTGTCTTTCAACCTTAATGGCAATGTGCATCATTTCGGTTAAGGTATGGTAGGAATGTAATTCCACCACATGAGCTATCTCCATGTTCAAACCAGCCAAGAACCTTGCCATGGTGGCTTCCATAGGTTCCTCCAATTGAGTTCTTGCCAATGCCATCTCCATGGCCTTGAAAAATTCTTCTACACTTCTGCCTCCTTGTGACATCCTTTGCAACCTTTGATGAAGCTCCTTGAAATAGTGTTGGGAACAAATCTTTCCCTCATGACTTCTTTCATGGCTTCCCAAGTGGTAATGGTTCTAAGGCCAAGATTTCTCCTTTTAATCAACATTTGATCCCACCATATGATTGCATAATCCTTGAACTCCACAGCTGCGAGCTTTACTTTCTTTTCTTCCGAGTAATTGTGGCATTCAAAAATGAGCTCCACTTGCCTTTCCCATTCCAAGTACAAATCTGGATTTTCCTTTCCATGAAAAGAGGGTATCTTCATCTTAATGCTACCCACATTTGAATCAACTCTCTCTTCAGCTCCTTCCCCAATTCCATAGTCCCAATTCCTATAATTTCTACCTCCCCTTCTTCCACCAAATCCTCTGCCCTTAGGTGGCCGAAACCCCCTACCTCTCGGACTGTGGAGGTTGAATTCATTCCCTTCTTCATCATACTCATGTCCCCAATCATTCTCATTATCCCTAACTTCCTCTCTACCCTTTACTTCCAACCTTTCAATTCTATCTACCAAGGTGGTCATCACAAAATTATTTCTCTCCATTTGTTGTCTTAAAGCTTGTAACAACAAACGGTCATCCCTATTTGATTCCTCACCACCACTACCACTGGTTTCTTGTTTTTTTGACATGTTCAGAGCTGCAAGAAAGAAGATGTTAGTAGAAAATGGCTCACCCTCTCAAGTGTTTCACTCAAGTATTGGCTTTTCTCTCAAATGATCTCACTCTCTTGCCTTTTACCACTCAATCTTCTTCCTTGCTAATTTTAAGAACTAGGGCAGAGTGTCTTTCAAACCAATTGAAAATATATCAATGAAAATCAAGGGAAATAGATAAAGAAAAGATTTGCAATTTAACACAACTAGTTGCCTAGTGATGGCTTCGTTAAACCAAACAGACCATAAGATGGCACGTGTCTGGTATCCACCAACAATAGTGTTCAGATTTGGAAGAAAGAAGAAGAAGAAGATTTCAGAGTTTTAAAATAAAGAGATTAAACCCCTGGAATACTGATTGGAATCCCCAAATATGATGCTAATAAACCCAAGAGACTTCAAAGGGCAGATTGCTCACTGTTTTGCACAAACTTCAAATTCGGAGCCCAACTCACCTTGCTCAATGTCTCCAATCAAACCAACGAATTTCAAGCTGAAAATTGGTGGTTTATTGCTTTGTAGTATGGAGAACACGTGGGTAAATTTTGAGGATTTTCTGGGTTGTTTTGGTGGATGAACAGATTGGTCTTTCTTTTTCCTCAGAATTTTTTTTTTTTTTTTTTTTGAGGATTTCTGGTTTCTATTTTTTTTTTTTTTTTGAAGTTCAATACCCCCACAAGATTACTTGACCGTTTGCACAGCAAGCTCAAAGAAGAAATGAAGAAATCTCCCTTTGATCTAGGGCCTTGAAAAGAAAGCAGAAAATTGGAAGATGAAGAGTTAGTCTGGAAAAACACTACCTTGTTAGGATGATTTGCAGCTCTGATACCAAATGATGAACGGATCTTTAGAATCACCTCAACAAGGATATCTTCTTCAGTTGATTAACACAACCCCAACCCGTGAAGAGGCACTAACCGAATCAGAAGAAGGAAGGCCAAGGAACCAAATCACAATAGAAACAGGTTCTAAGGTAACTTGATTATCAAAGATAAAATAGTCAATTGGCTAAAATGACTAAGTCCTAGTTCTTTCAAGAAGCAAGGAAGAAATAATGCTCTCAATTGGATTATAACCAAAAGAAAATTCGGAATTGTTCATTAACCTTCAATCTGAAGTTCAGCATACAATATATATCTCTTCAAGAATAGGAAAAGCCAATATAGCAATAAATACTACACACCCTCATAAGTTCTGCATGTTCCAAAGCTCATTAAATAGCTGCATAAGTAGGCTGCAATGCATAGTCTCAAAGCTCATTAATTAGGCTGCAATGCATAGTCTCAAAGCTCATTAATTAGGCTGCAATGCATAGTCTCAAAGCTCATTAATTAGGCTGCAATGCATAGTCTCAAAGCTCATTAATAGCAATGGTTCAATTAATCTCTATTTGGCAATTCCTTTGGTCCACCTGGCAAAGAGTCAAACACTTGAATTCTTCCACTTGGCCGTTTGCTTCTCCATGGCTGATTACTCCTGGGCCGATTGCTTCCATGATCAAGCTTTGGAGTTCCTTAGCTTTGGCTCTAGTTATGGGACCTTGATAGCTTAATGATGGAGCTCCTTCATCAATATTGAACTTAATTCCGATTTGATCAAAGTTTAGTCGAATCCGATCTTAGAGCAATGTTACATTTATTCGATTTGTTCCGGGTTTGATTTTAGTTTAATCCACCCTTATCTTAGAGCAATGCTTTAAATTGAACTTGATTGGGGTTTGATCGAAGTTTGATTGAATTCGATCAAACAATAGAATCCAGATTGGACTTGATTCGGGTTTGATATAAGTTTGATCCAACTCGATCCTCGAGCAGCGCTCTCGATTTGACTTGATTCGGCAGGTTTGATCTATATATTAATCCAACCTTTTCTTAGAGGCAGGCCGATTTTCCTGAAACGCTGGTCTCCATGTATGAATCTCTCCAAGGAGGGCTGTAAGAAAGTTCCTATTTGGGCTCACTTCTATAATGTTCCGTTGGAGTACTGGACGGAGGAAGGCCTCAGTTCTATTGCCAGCATGGTTGGGAAACCTCTACATGCAGATAAGATGACATCCTCACTAAGGCATTTAAACTACGCCCGTATATGCATTGAGATTGACATAGATGCTTCCCTCCCCAAGGCTTTTGACTTAGAATTGGAAGACGGGAGTATTTCAGGGATCCAAATTGAATATAATTGGGTCCCTAAAAAATGCTCCGTGTGTAAGGAATTTGGCCACCTTCCATCTAACTGCAAGAAGGTTAGTCATCAAGTATGGATTCCCAAATCTTCTCATCTTAACTCAAAGGCTGTATCAGATGGAGATTGTCAGCTTGTAGGAAACCACCGCAGGGATGTACCGAATTTGCAATCCTCTTCTCCCAAGGCTCAGATTGTTCCTCCTTCAAAGGCTCAGGCTGGCCCTAGTTCAATGGCAACTCCAAGGATTCCTTCTTCTGTGCGTGAGTTGTGCAGTTCCGTCAATAGCTTTGCTGTCCTTCGTTCGCTGGATGATCTGGCCGGGAAATTTGCTGAGGATCCGATTGCAGCTGCTGACGATCCGAATGTTCCAGTAGTCGGGGATCCGTTTGCAGTGGGCGATCCGATAGGGGAAGGAGTTGAAGATCCGATTGCTGTTGATGATCCGATTGCTACAGGAGTGGACGACCCGATTGTATTTGACGATCCGAACGCATTGAGTGTCCCGATGGCCTGTTCCTCTGTTTCTCCTGTTCGGGACTCCTCCCTCTCTGCATTGCCACCTCCCATTACTGGTAGTGAGGTCTCTTCCCCCTCCTCGTCTTCTTCTACCACCCCTCTACTGGCTAGACGGCTCATTATGATTGATGAAGTTGAGCAAAAGCTAGGTAGGAAGAAGAAGGACAAGGTGAAGATCGGTAGCTCGGGTAACTCCAGAGGGAAGCGCTCTATGAATTACAAATGATTAAGCTTGCATCATGGAATATTCGGGGTCTAAATGATCCTACAAAGCAATCGGAGGTTCGTCACTTGGTACATTCTCAAGGCTCTCTTGTATAGCTCTACTAGAAACTAAGGTTAATGCATTCAATAAAGATAAGATCCAAATGAACTTGTTTCAAGGCTGGCACTGTGCAAACTTTATGATGGTTCTGGATCAGGTAGAATCTGGATTTGGTGGGATCCTAATATTCTTCAGGCTGATGCTATTTCCAAGCATGACCAGGTTATCCACCTTTCTCTCACTATTCTAAACTCTGGAGTTAAAATTGCTGCCTCCTTTGTCTATGGAGCTAATGATGTCATTGTAGAAGACAGCTTTGGACTAATCTGAAGATGCAAGCTGTTTCTTTCTCCCATCTGCCGTGGATTGTTATGGGGGACTTCAATGCCATTAGATTTCGTCATGAAAGGAAAGGAGGTAGTCTTGAGTGGCCTTGCTACATGGATGAGTTAAATGATACTTTGTTTGAAGCCGGGCTGGAGGATCTACGGTTCAGTGGGGGCTTTTTCACCTGGCACAACTCTAGATCGTCTGGGCTTATCCTTAGGAAACTGGATAGAGCTATTGTTAATTCCCTGTGGCATCAATCTTTTGCTCAATCTAATGCAGAATTTCTTCCTTTCGGGCTGTCTGATCACTCTCCTGTGGTGGTGAACCTTGGGATTAGTCATCCTCATTACAAATGTCCTTTCAAATTCTTCAATTTCTGGGCTGAATTTGATGAATTCAATCCGTTAATTGAAAGATCTGGAGCACCCTGTTGCTGGCCACTCTATGTTCAGAGTTTACAAAAAGCTGAAGCTTGTTAAAATTGCATTGAAGGAACTGAGTAGGAGCAAGAATGCGATCATCAATGGTGATCTTACCTCTCTTCGTTCTGAGCTAGATGCCTTCCAATCTTCTATTGCTGCTGGGCATCACGGCATGGACATCATTGAGAAGGAAAAGGACTGTGCTAAGAGGCTGTATATGGCATTGAATGGAAGAGAGAGCTACGCTAAGCAGAGGAGCAGAATCCAATGGCTGAAAGATGGAGATCAATGTACCTCTTTCTTTTCAACTCTATTAAAGGGAGAAACAATCTTAATAAGATTCTCTGTATCCAGAATGAAAATGGTGATTGGATTCGTGAGAAGGATCAGATTGCTCAGGAGGTGGTTGGTTTCTACACTCATCTTCTCGGTACGAAATGTGGTACTAATTATGATGGTGGAGATGTTCTTGCTAAGTATGTGGATTGCGCTCTCTCTAATGATCAAAGAAGGTTTTTAACCTGTGCTTTCACTGATGATGAAATCAAGGGTGCTATGTTTGACTTACACCCTAACAAAGCTCCAGGCCCTGATGGATTCAATGCTTTCTTCTTCCAAAAGACCTGGCCCATTGTTGGAGCTGATATAACTACTGCTATAAAGGATTTCTTCTCCAATGGTCTGCTTCTCAAGGAGGTTAACTGCACAACTATTGCTCTCATACCTAAGGTCCCTAATGCTTCAAAGTTGAAGGACTTCCGTCCGATTTCATGCTGCAACACTGTGTACAAATGCATCACCAAACTTCTTGCCAGCCGATTGAAGCAAATCCTCCCTTCATTTATTAATGATGCACAATCTGCTTTTGTGCATGGAAGGCTTATTGGGGATAACATCCTATTGGCTCAGGAGCTAGTTCGTGGTTATCATCTTCCTTCTTCCACCCCTAAATGTGCTCTAAAGATTGATATTATGAAGGCTTTTGATTCGGTTCGATGGGATTTCCTTTGGGATACTCTGCAGCTTCTTGGCTTTCCTCCTTTATTTATTGGCTGGATTCGGACATGTGTTTCCACTGCAAGGTATTCAGTGGCTATTAATGGTGAACTCAATGGTTTCTTTGATGGGAAGAAAGGTCTTCGTCAAGGAGACCCAATCTCTCCTTATCTCTTTGTATATGCATGGATGTCTTCTCTAGGATTCTTGATCAGAAAATCCATGCCTCCCCCTCTTTCAAATTTCATTGGAGATGTCGGAATCCAAGATTTCACATCTATGTTTTGCAGATGATCTGATGGTTTTTTGCCGTGGAGATTTGAACTCTATTAATGTGGTGAAGGATGCCCTTGACACGTTCTCCTCTCTCTCCGGTCTTTCTCCAAATCACTCCAAAAGCTCCACCTTCCTCTCGGGTGTCTCGGTTCATCTCCAGCAGGATATTACTGACTTGATGGGTTTCCCTCTTGGCTCCTTTCCAAATATTTGGGTGTCCCTCTTATTACCACAAAACTCAAAGCTTCTGATTGTCATTCTTTGGTTGATCGTATTTTAAGGAGGATCAAAGTTTGGACTAATCGTTTCCTCTCCTATGCTGGCAGATTGCAACTCATCCGATCGGTAATTTTTGGTATTCAGTCCTTTTGGAGTGCTCACTTCATTCTTCCAGTTAAAATCACTAAAGATATTGAAAGCATTCTTTCGGCCTTCTTATGGAACGGTGTTTCCTTGAACCGGCATGGAGCTAAAGTATCTTGGTCTACCATCACTACTCCAAAGGAGGAAGGGGGTTTGGGTATAAAGAAGATCCGGGATTGGAATGCAGCTTCAATGGCTCGGCACATTTGGTCATTATGCAATCCTTGCTCTAAATCCTTATGGGCTGCCTGGGTTAAGCTAAATCTTCTGCATAAAGAACACTTTTGGGTGGCTAAAGTTCCTTGGGATTGCTCTTGGACCTGGAGGAAAATTCTTAAGATTCGGGATAGAGTGAGGAACTTTTTTTTTTGAAAGTTAAAAGGGGTGAATTGTATTGATTAGCTATAATAGGTACAAAAGATCGGGATAAAGCCCGAGGAGAGGTAGAGACCTCAAAGAAAGTCAGACCTCAAAAGAAAACGATAGGAATACATCCAGCAAGAGGTAGAGACCTCAAAAGTAATCAGACCGGATTACATCCAGAACCTAACAACAGAACTCATAAGATGAGCTACGAAGGTAAATCATCAGCAATAATCTAATGAGGGAGAGAGAGGTGCCAACGATAAATCAGCTGGCGATTAAGATTCGTTTCCGGGATCTGAGCTCCATCCAAACTCATTCTGACCGACTCCTTTATCTTTGAAATAATCCCTGCTTCATTAATATGTAATTGCCCATGCTTGCGGGAATTCCTTTCATACCAAATGAAGTAGACTGAGGCTCCCACTGCCAATCTGCAGATAATGGAGTGAAGAGATGATCCTTTGGTGATTTTAGAGAGCCAAGGTCTCAAAAGCTCCCAAGAAGAAGGGTAGTGCTCCAAGCCACATAGAAGAGCAATTGAGGTCCAAATCCGGGTGGAATATGGGCAGTTGAAGAACAGATGATTATGATCCTCCAAATGGCTTTGGCACAGTAAACAAGAGGATTGACTATGAATCCCGAATGAAAGAAGTCGGTCTTGGGTGGAAAGTCTACCTCTAATAGCAAGCCACAGAGTGAAGGAATGCCTAGGCACATGGTGAGAAAACCAGACAAGATGAGCCCAATCCACTCGCTGAGAAGAAGACCGGATACGATTCCATACACCTTTAATGGAGAAGATCGGTGAACCATCCCAAAGAGTGTTATCCTGAAGACTGCAATCGGGGAGGGGATGAGATGAAGATGCCTCTTTCAAAGCAATCAGCTCCACAGAGTTTGCAACCGGCCATCTCCACCCCCCTACTGAAAGGATGGCGCTGACCTTAGCATCTTTCCCAAGACCTGAATCAGATATAACTCTAGCATTTGAGGAAGAACAAATAGGTCCAAGGGGTCTCCAAGAATCAAACCAAAGCGAGGTATCTTCACCGTTCCCAACTTTAACAGAGATGAAAGCCTTCACACTATCTCTAAGCTTTAGAATTTTCCTCCAGGTCCATGAGCAATTCCAAGGCACTTTGGCCACCCAGAAGTGGTCTTTATGAAGCAGGTTCCTCTTGACCCAAGCAGCCCACAAAGAATTGGAGCAAGGCTGGCAAAGAAGCCAAATATAACGGGTCATGGAGGCAGCATTCCAATCACGAATCTTTTTAATTCCCAACCCTCCTTCAACTTTCGGGCAAGAGATATCGGACCAGGCCACTTTAGCACCATGGCGGTTCAAGGAAGAGCCTTTCCATAAGAAAGCCGATAGAATACCTTCAATATCTTTGATGACTTTGACGGGAAGAATGAAATGGGAGCTCCAAAAAGTCTGGATACTGAAGAGAACCGAATGAATAAGTTGTAACCTCCCAGCATAGGAGAGGAACCGATTGGTCCAGAGCTTGATCCTCCTCAAAATACGATCGACCAAGGCATGGCAGTCAAGAGCTTTAAGTTTGGAGGAAATGAGAGGAACCCCAAGATATCTGATAGGGAATTTGCCCAGATTGTAACCAATGAAATTCGCAATCTCATGATGCAAAGGAGCCGTCATACCCGAGATAAAAATGGAGCTTTTAGAACTATTAGGGGTTAAACCCGATAGAGAGGAGAAAGTATCAAGAGCATCCTTAACCACATTGATGGAATTAAGATCCCCATGGCAAAAACCAGTAAATCATCCGCAAAGCATAAGTGGGTTAAGTTGGATTTCCGGCATCTCCAATGATAGTTGAAAGACGTGGAGGATTTGATTTTCAGCTCAAGAATCCGAGAGAAGACATCCATACAAATGATAAATAAATATGGAGATAACGGATCACCTTGGCGGAGGCCTTTCTTCCCTTCAAAGAAACCATGAAGTTCCCCATTAATAGCAATTGAGTACTTGGCAGAAGAGACACAAGCCTTGATCCATCCAATGAAGATAGCAGGGAATCCAAGAAGGCGGAGAGAATCCCACAGGAAGTCCCAACGCACAGAATCGAAAGCCTTCATAAGATCAATTTTGAGAGTACAGTTCGGCTGCTTGATGAGAGATGATATCCTCGAACAAGCTCCTGGGCCATCAAAATGTTGTCCCCGATATGCCTAGAATGCACAAAAGCCGATTGAGCTTCAGATATAATAGATGGAAGGACTTCTGTCAGACGATCAGCGAGGAGCTTGGAGATGCATTTGTAGATCGTATTGCAGCAAGAGATAGGTCTGAAGTCCTTTAATTTGGAGGCATTGGGAACTTTAGGAATGAGAGCAACTGTAGTGCAATTAGCTTCCTTGAGAAGAACTCCATTAGTAAAAAATTCCCTGATGGCCGCAGTGATGTCCGGTCCAACAACATGCCAGGTCTTTTGGAAGAAAAAGGCGTTGAAACCGTCAGGGCCAGGAGCTTTGTTAGGATGAAGTCCGAAGAAAGTAGCTTTGATAACATCATCCGAGAAATCGCCGCATAAGTTAGAAATTTGATCTGGAGAAAGAGTGCGGTCCTTGAAGAAATTGATCATCCCGCTGCCATCATAAGTGGATCCACAGTCCTTGCCAAGAAGATGCATATAGAATCGAACCACCTCATTACAGATCTGATCCTTCTCCCGAATCCAATCCCCATTTTCATTTTGAATGCAGAGAATCTTGTTCACGTTGTTTCTACCTTTAATAGAGTTGAAGAAAAAAGCAGTGTTGCGATCACCTTCTTTCAACCATTGAACTCGGCTTCGCTGCCTTACATAGCTCTCTTTCCCCCTAGTGAGAAGAGATAGTCGCTTTGCACAGTCCATCTCCCTCATCAATAGGTCAGGGTCATTTGATCCAGCAGCAACAGCAGACTGAAGAACAGCCAGCTCGTTGCGAAGAGCAGTAAGATCACCATTAATCAACTCATTCTTGGTCTTGCTCAGCGCTTTCAATGCCGATTTAACAAGTTTAAGTTTTTTGTATACTTTGAACATTGCATATCCAGCAATAGGGGTGCTCCAGATATCCTCAATTAATGGGAGAAATTCGTCGAATTCAGACCAAAAGTTGAAAAATTTGAAGGGTGATTTGAATAGAGGGAACTTCATTCCAAGATCAACAACTGCCGGGGAGTGATCTGAGAGTCCATAAGGTAGGAATTCAGCAGTAGATTGAGGGAAGGAGTTGAACCATGGAGGATTAACAAGTGCTCGATCCAGCTTCCTAAGAATGTGCCCAGTCAATCTGGAATTATGCCAGGTGAAGAAACACCCGCCGTAGCGAAGATCATCCAGGCCAGCTTCAAACAGAGAGTTATTAAACTCATCCATGATGCAGGGCCACTCAGAAGAACCACCCTTCCTTTCATGACGGAAGCGAATGGCATTGAAGTCCCCCATTACAATCCAAGGGCGCTGAGCGAAGGAGATAGCATGATCTCTCAGATTATTCCATAACTGTCTTCTTGCCGTAG
This sequence comes from Calamus simplicifolius, assembly GCA_900491605.1. Classification (NCBI taxonomy): domain Eukaryota; kingdom Viridiplantae; phylum Streptophyta; class Magnoliopsida; order Arecales; family Arecaceae; genus Calamus; species Calamus simplicifolius. The sequence continues at coordinate 57,426 of UESW01003439.1, forward strand.
CTTCATTAGAACCATAAGCAAATGAGGCAATAAACTGAGCATTAGAAGAAAGAATTGTGATAGTGAGATGGAAGATCTGGTCGTTTTTGGAAACAACACTAGCATGAATCATTTTAGGATCCCACCAGACCCAAATTCTACCAGAGCTATCCCCATCATACAGATTGATGCTATTCCAGCCCTTAATCATACTCTGTTCGAATTTCTCCTTGCTACTAGGCTTAATCTTAGTCTCAAGCAGAGCTAAACAAGAGAGCTTTTGAGAGTGCACAAAATGGCGAATTTCCGAATGCTTAGATGGATCATTAAGACCCCGAATATTCCAAGAGCCTAGCTTAATCATTTGGTTAAAGGAGAGATTCCTCTGGAACAAGCCATCAGGACATCCAGGAAGCTGTCGGATCGGCGGAGACAGGAAGGAGAAGAATCCTCACATCCAAAACAGGGGGGGATAAAGCAGAGGAGGAGAAGTCCCTAACAAGAGAAACAGAGGAATTTCCAAATGGGACTGTAGCTACTGTAGTAAAAGCATTCGGATCGTCAAATATCGGATCGTCAACAGCTCCTGTACCAGACGGATCGTCAACAGCAAACGGATCAACACCCGTACTGTAGCTACTGTAGCTACTGTAGCAAATGAAATCGGATCGTCAAATATCGGATTGTCCATAGCTACTGTAGCAAATGCAATCGGATCGTCAAATTTCGGATCCTGAAATACTGTAGCAAATTCATAGAATTGGTAGAGCAGATCAATCCACTTGCAGAAGAAACACGATGAGAGAGAGCCTTTGTAGGATGAAGATGCAGAGCATTGGAGGAAGGGGAGGACATATTCAACACAATACAAGAAATATTTTGAGATTGAACAAGGTGACGGACCTCCGAGAGCTTTGAGGAATCGTTGAGGCCCCGGATGTTCCAAGAAGCTAGCTTAATCATTTGGAGGACTTTGAAGACTTCCCTCTGGGATTGGCCGAACATCCAATCTTCTTCTTGTCCTTCTTCTTCCTTCCCAGTTTCATCTCCACTTCATCAATCATATTGAGCTTCCTAGCAAGGAGAGGGGTACTGGATGGGGACGAGGAAGGGGAGGAAATCACGCTGACGACGGGAGAAGAGTACTCAGTAACGGAGGAGTCCCCAACCAGAGGAGCAGATGAACAACCCACAGGGCCATCGAAGAGCACAGGGACAACAGGAAGAGGAGCATTAGACTGAAAGTTGGCAACTTCTGAAGGAGGACCAGCAGCAGTAGAAGACGGATCATCCACCTGAAACAGGGGATCAAAAGAATTCGAAGTGCTGGTAGAAGCTCTGGCCGAAGAAGCTCCTCGATTGTCGGCCGGAGAAGTTGCTGAACCATGCTGAACGGTGGGAGGAGGCCCAATCTTATCCTGAACTCCTAGGCCAGCAGCCGCAGAAGCAGAAGAATTAAGAACGCCAGCAGCAGAAGCAGAAGAATTTGAAGCTTGTTGGGAAACTTTCGGAATCCAAACCCATTGGGTCACCCTCTTACAGTTGTTGGGCAAGTGACCAAATTCCTTGCATACTGAACATTTCTTAGGGACCCAGTTGTACTCAATTCTGATTTCCATGCATCCGCCATCATCCAGTTCGATGTCAACAGCATTGGGGAGAGAGTCATCCATATTTATCTCAATGCAAATTCTAGCATAGTTCAGTCGCTTTAAAGAAGAAGTCATAAGATCAGCATGAAGCGGCTTCCCTACCGTGCTGGCGATGTGGCTGAGCCCTTCGTCAGTCCATAGCTCCAGAGGCACATTGTGGAAGTGAACCCATATAGGAACTAGCTTGCAGCCATTCTTAGATAGGTTCATCCCAGGACTCCAGCGCTTTAGAAATATGGGTCGTCCTCCGAAATACCATGGACCGCCATCTAATGTTTCATTTAGTCTATCTGAATCAGAGAATTTGAAGAAGAAGAAGCCATTTCCATTACTAAGGACCTCGGACAGACCGAACTTCCCCCAGTGCCGCAGCGCACAGGCGTGAACAAGGGAAAACGGCAGTTTGTCAAGGAAAAATCCTACCAGAGTATTTCTCCAAACAGCTGCACCCTTACGCGCCACATCAGGCGGAAGTTTTAATTTAAGCTTGCCATCATCAGCAATGGGATTAGGCTTAATATATCTCAGTTGCATTTTGGCCTGATCATCTTTGACTATGGACGCCCAGGAAGAAGGAGGCTTGACCGCAGCAACAGAAGTAACACCCGGGGAGACAAGAGGAGGAGATCGGGAGAGATGAGCGAGGAGCAGGAGCAACTGACTGAGAGTTAACCAGGGGCGGGAAACTAAGTTCCGAAATTTTGAATTTGGAAGAAGTCGGCAGCAGGGCCGAAACGGATGCAGGAGTCGGCAGCAGGGCCGAATCGGAAACAGGAAGGACCACGGGTAAACCGTCATCAGCAACCGTTGAAATTGACGACCCAGTGGGTAATCCGGAGCTAGAGCTAAGGACCGGGTAAACGCCAGGAGAGATCGTCTGAGAATGCAATGGCGAAGGGCGATCCTTCGGTTGAACAGAGGAAATCAAGGACGGGGAAGCAGAGGACTTACCCTTGACAGGGGATAAGAGAACAGCCGCTGAGCCCGACGCGCCAATACCGGAAGCAGGGAGCACATCGGTCGAAGAAGAGAAGGACGGAGCATTAAGGAAGCAAGGAGCAGAGGAAGTCACCGTCGACGAACAGGCAGCAAGTCCCAGAGGAATCACCGAAGACGCACCCAGCAAACAAGAACTGGAGCTGGGAGGACCAGAAACATCCCTCGCGGGCTGCAAGATAGAGCTACAGGAGGAAAGAATAGGAAGAGATGGAGATGCCGTGGAATCCTCATCCCAACATATACCATCCTTTGAGCTCGCCGGAATAGAGCAACGTGGAGCAGAAGAACGAAGATCGGATCTGGAAGCCATGAGATCCAGAAAGCAGCAAACGAAAATCCCGGGAGAACAAAATCGTAGAGAGAGAAGCTCTCACATCGTAGAGAGAGAAGCTCTCACATCGTAGAGAGAGAACCACTCAGTGAGGAACTTCATTTCTTTTAAGGTGTGGAATGACGATAGCACCTCCCTTTGGTTTGATTCATGGAGACCTCAAGGACCTATTTGCTCTTCTTCTCATGCTAGAGTTATCACCGACTCGGGCCTTTCCAAAGATGCAAAGGTTAGTGCCATCATTTATGCTGGAAATTGGAGGTGGCCGGCTGCGAATTCCCTTGAGCTTATCACCTTGAAATCTGAAACCGGTTCACTTCCTCTACCTGAGTGCAGCTGTTCGGATAAGGTTTTATGGGAAGGTTCGACTGCGTTCTCTATTAAGAGAGCTTGGAATATCCTCCGGTTACCTTCCCAACGTGTCGATTGGGCTCACTTAGTCTGGTTTAAGCATCATGTACCAAGGCATTCTTTCATTCTATGGCTTGCCATTAGAGGTAGACTTGCTACCCAGGATCGTCTTATCTCTTATGGTATTCTTTGTCAGACGGCTTGCCACTTATGTCATCACAGTTTGGAGGACCACGATCATCTGTTTTTCAACTGTCCTTTCTCTGCACGGGTTTGGTCTACCATTGCTAGAAAATGTGGCTTAGCGCACTTCCCATCTTCTTGGGAGCGTCTGAGGCCGTGGCTTTGTAGAAATATCAAAGGAGCCTCCTTTCATTCTATTGTTTGTAGGCTTGCCTTGGGTGCTGCTTTGTACTTCATATGGTTAGAAAGGAACTCCCGCAAGCATGGGCGCTTGCTTCTAAAGGAACAAAGTATTATCTCTAAGATTATGGACTCGATCAGGCTGAAGTTGGAGGGTGCTACTTTTCCCAGAAATGCGGCTAATCTCCAGTTGATTGATAGATGGCAACTACCCTCCTCTCTTTTGAGCTAATCTTTTTCGGTCTATGTAACCTTATTATATGACTTGGTTGGTCTGGGTTTTCTTTTGGTCTTAGGTTATTTCAACCTTTTGGTGGATGTTTCCCTTGCTTGTATGTTCGCGGGCTCTATCCCGCTCTCTTTACTTATATTCTTTTTAATACAAATCACCTTTAACTTTCAAAAAAAAAAAAAAAAAGTGAATTAGACTTGATTCATGTGGATCTAATTTGATCTAACCTGGACTTGTTGCAATGCTTTGGATTGGCCTTGTTTTGGAATTTGATCTAAGTTTGGCTCGACCCGATCTTGGAGCATCACTTCCAATTAGACTTGGCTCAGGTTTGATCTAAGTTTGATCCAATCCGAACTTTTAGAGCAAAGCAAGATCAAAACCCAAATCGAGATTGATATAAGTTTGATCCAATACGATCTTTGAGGAATGCTCCCTACATTGGACTTGATTTGGGTTTTGATCTTGCTTTGATCAAGCTCACAATCTAAGATCAAGGCTTGATATTGAACTTAATTCCGATTTGATCAAAGTTTAGTCGAATCCGATCTTAGAGCAATGTTACACTTATTCCATTTGTGTAATGCTTTAAATTGGGTTTGATTTGAGTTTAATCCACCCTTATCTTAGAGCAATGCTTTAAATTGAACTTGATTGGGGTTTGATCGAAGTTTGATTGAATTCAATCTAACAATAGAATCCAGATTGGACTTGATTCGGGTTTGATATAAGTTTGATCCAACTCGATCCTCAAGCAGCGCTCTCGATTTGACTTGATTCGGCGGGTTTAATCTATATATTAATCCAACCTTTTCTTAGAGCAATGCTGCGAATTAGACTTGATTCATGTGGATCTAATTTGATCTAACCTGGTCTTGTTGCAATGCTTTGGATTGGACTTGTTTTGGAATTTGATCTAAGTTTGGCTCGACCCGATCTGGGAGCATCACTTCCAATTAGACTTGGCTCAGGTTTGATCTAAGTTTGATCCAATCCGAACTTTTAGAGCAACATTCCGAATTCAAATTGATTTAGCCTTGATTTGGCCCGATCTTGTAGCAACGCTCCAGATTGAACTTCATTTAGCTTGATGTAGGTTAGATCTAGTCCAATCATGGAGTAATGCTTTGATTGATCTTGATTTCAGTTTGATTTAAAGCGATGCTCTAGATCGAACCTGATTCGGGTTTGATTTAAGTTTCATTAACCCAATCCTGAAGCGACATTCATGATTGGTGTTGATTCAAAATAGATCAAAGTTTGATCTAGGCTGAGAATATTATAATATTTTAGGTCGAAATTGATTCGGGTTTGATCTTATTTGATCTAAACTAATCATGGAGTGACACTCTAAATTGAACTTGATTCGGGTTTGATCTAACTTGATCTTGGAACAATGCTCATAATTTAACTTGATTCAGGTTCGATCATAGTTTGATCTAACTTGATCTCAAAGCAATGCTTCATATTATACTTAATTTGGGCTCCATCTTGGTTTAAACTAACCCGATCTTGAAGCAACACTCTAAAATAGATATGATTTAGAATTGTTGTTTTATCAAACCCGAATTTAGGGCAACACTTTAGATTTGATCTGATTCGGTTTTAATCTAGGTTTGATCGAACCCAATCTTAGTGCAATGCTCTCGATTAAACTTGATTTGGGTATTATATTTATTCATCGGGCCTACCTAATCTTTGAGCAACACTCAAAATTGGACTTGATTAATGTTTGATCTAACCTGATCATGCAGCATCACACTCTCCATATTGAACTTGATTCATCCTAAAGCAATCCAACCCGACCTCAGAGAAAATACTCCATATCGAACTTTATTTGGGTTTGACCTAAGTTTGATCCGACCTTATCTTGGAACAAATTGCATTTGATTCATATTTTGATTTGAGTCTGAACCAAATCAATCTTGGAGGAATGCAGCAGCATATTTCACTTAATTCGAGATTGATATAAAGTTTGATTCAATACGATCTTTGAGGAATGCTCTACATTGGACTTGATTTGGGTTTTGATCTTGCTTTGATCAAGCTCACAATCTAAGATCAAGGCTCGATATTGAACTTAATTCCGATTTGATCAAAGTTTAGTCGAATCCGATCTTAGAGCATGTTAAACTTATTCGATTTGTTTCGGGTTCGATTTGAGTTTAATCCACCCTTATCTTAGAGCAATGCTTTAAATTGAACTTGATTGGGGTTTGATCGAAGTTTGATTGAATTCGATCTAACAATAGAATCCAGATTGGACTTGATTCGGGTTTGATATAAGTTTGATCCAACTCGATCCTCGAGCAGCGCTCTCGATTTGACTTGATTCGGCGGGTTTGATCTATATATTAATCCAACCTTTTCTTAGAGCAATGCTGCGAATTAGACTTGATTCATGTGGATCTAATTTGATCTAACCTGGTCTTGTTGCAATACTTTGGATTGGACTTGTTTTGGAATTTGATCTAAGTTTGGCTCGACCCGATCTTGGAGCATCACTTCCAATTGGACTTGGCTCAGGTTTGATCTAAGTTTGATCCAATCCAAACTTTTAGATCAACATTCCGAATTCAAATTTATTTAGCCTTGATTTGGCCCGATCTTGTAGCAACGCTCCATATTGAACTTCATTTAGCTTGATGTAGGTTAGATCTAGTCCAATCATGGAGTAATGCTTCGATTGATCTTGATTTTAGTTTGATTTAAAGAAATGCTCTAGATCGAACCTGATTCGGGTTCGATTTAAGTTTCATTAACCCAATCCTGAAGCGACATTCATGATTGGGGTTGATTGAAAAGAGATCAAAGTTTGATCTAGGTTTATCATATTATATTGTTTTAGGTCGAAATTGATTTGGGTTTGATCTTATTTGATCTAAACTAATAATGGAGTGACACTCTAAATTGAACTCGATTCGGGTTTGATCTAACTTGATCTTGGAACAATGCTCCTAATTTAACTTGATTCAGGTTCGATCATAGTTTGATCTAACTTGATCTTGAAGCAATGCTTCATATTATACTTAATTTGGGCTCCTTTTTTTTTTTTTTTTTTTTGAAAGTTAAATGGGTGAATTGTATTGATTAGCTGTAATAGGTACAAGAGATCGGGACAAAGCCCGAAGAGAGGTAGAGACCTCAAAAGAAAGTCAGACCTCAAAAGAAAATCATAGGAATACATCCAGCAAGAGGTAGAGACCTCAAAGAAAATCAGACCGGATTACATCCAGAACCTGACAAAAAAAACTCATAAGATGAGCTACGAAGGAGATCAGCACAGGAGAGAAGGGGAAAACTGCCACCTATCAATCAATTGGAGATTTGCAGTATTTCTGGGGAACTTTGCACCATCAAGCTTTAGCCTGACCGAATCCATAATCTTTATAACAATACCTTTTTCGGTGAGAGGTGCTCGCCCATGCATGCGATAGTTCCTTTCATTCCAAATGAAGTACACAGTAGCTCCAAAAGCAAGTCTACTGACACAGGAGAGGAGAGAAGACCCTTTGAGTTTCCTACTAATCCACGGCCTCAATCTCTCCCAAGTAGAAGGATATTGCGCTAAACCACAGATAGTCGCAATGGACTGCCAAACCCGAGCGGAAAAGGGGCAGCTAAAGAACAGATGACCATGGTCCTCAGAACGACCTTGACATAAAGAACAAGTCATGTGACCGAGAATGCCAAAAGATAGCAGACGATCCTGAGTAGAAAGTCTACCTTTAATAGCTAACCATAAAATGAAGGAGTGCCTGGGAACATGAAACTTAAACCAAACCAAATGAGCCCAGTAGACCCGCTGGGAAGGAGACCGGAGAGCATTCCAAGCTCTTTTGATAGAGAATCCAGAAGACCCATCCCATAAAGTCTTATCCTGACGACTGCAATCAGGAGAAGGAAGTGAACAGGATTCGCCTTTCAGATTGATCAAATCAATAGAATTTGCAGCAGGCCACATCCAGGTTCCAGAAGAGATAATAGCACTAACCTTTGCATCTTTGGAAAGACCCGAGTCAGTAATAACTTAATTTGGGCTCCATCTTGGTTTAAACTAACCCGATCTTGAAGCAACACTCTAAAATAGACTTGATTTAGGTTTGTTGTTTTATCAAACCCGATTTTAGGGCAACGCTTTAGATTTGATCTGATTCGGTTTTAATCTAGGTTTGATCGAACCCAATCTTAGTGCAATGCTCTCGATTAAACTTGATTTCTGTATTATCTTCATTTCATCGGGCCTACCTAATCTTGGAGCAACACTCAAAATTGGACTTGATTAATGTTTGATCTAACCTGATCATGCAGCATCACACTCTCCATATTGAACTTGATTCATCCTAGAGCAATCCAACCCGACCTTAGAGAAAATGCTCCATATCGAACTTTATTTGGGTTTGACCTAAGTTTGATCTAACCTTATCTTGGAACAATGCCTTAAATTGCATTTGATTCATATTTTGATTTGAGTCTGAACCAAATCAATCTTGGAGGAATGCAGCAGCATATTGCACTTAATTCGAGATTGATATAAGTTTGATCCAATACGATCTTTGAGGAATGCTCTACATTGGACTTGATTTGGGTTTTGATCTTGCTTTGATCAAGCTCACAATCTAAGATCAAGGCTCGATATTGAACTTAATTCTGATTTGATCAAAGTTTAGTCAAATCCGATCTTAGAGCAATGTTACACTTATTCGATTTGTTCCGGCTTTAATTTGAGTTTAATCCACCCTTTTTTTTTTTGAGAGGTGAGTTTAATCCACCCTTATCTTAGAGCAATGCTTTAAATTGAACTTGATTGGGGTTTGATCGAAGTTTGATTGAATTCGATCAAACAATAGAATCCAGATTGGACTTGATTCGGGTTTGATATAAGTTTGATCCAACTCGATCCTCGAGCAGCGCTCTCGATTTGACTTGATTCGGTGGCGGGTTTGATCTATATATTAATCCAACCTTTTCTTAGAGCAAAGCTGCGAATTAGACTTGATTCATGTGGATCTAATTTGATCTAACCTGGTCTTGTTGCAATGCTTTGGATTGGACTTGTTTTGGAATTTGATCTAAGTTTGGCTTGACCCAATCTTGGAGCATCACTTCCAATTAGACTTGGCTCAGGTTTGATCTAAGTTTGATCCAATCCGAACTTTTAGAGCAACATTCCGAATTCAAATTGATTTAGCCTTGATTTGGCCCGATCTTGTAGCAATGCTCCAGATTGAACTTCATTTAGCTTGATGTAGGTTAGATCTAGTCCAATCATGGAGTAATGCTTCGATTGATCTTGATTTCATTTTGATTTAAAGCAATGCTCTAGATCAAACTTGATTCGGGTTTGATTTAAGTTTCATTAACCCAATCCTGAAGCGACATTCATGATTGGGGTTGATTGAAAAGAGATCAAAGTTTAATCTAGGCTGATTATATTATAATGTTTTAGATCGAAATTGATTCAGGTTTGATCTTATTTGATCTAAACTAATCATGGAGTGACACTCTAAATTGAACTCGATTCGGGTTTGATCTAACTTGATATTGGAACAATGCTCCTAATTTAACTTGATTCAGGTTCGATCATAGTTTGATCTAACTTGATCTCGAAGCAATGCTTCATATTATACTTAATTTGGGCTCTATCTTGGTTTAAACTAACCCGATCTTGAAGCAACACTCTAAAATAGACTTGATTTGGGTTTTTTTTATCAAACCCGATTTTAGGGCAACGCTTTTGATTTGATCTGATTCGGTTTTAGTCTAGGTTTGATCGAACCCAATCTTAGTGCAATGCTCTCGATTAAACTTGATTTGGGTATTATCTTTATTTCATCGTGCCTACCTAATCTTGGAGCAACACTCAAAATTGGACTTGATTAATGTTTGATCTAACCTGATCATGCAGCATCACACTCTCCAATTGAACTTGATTCATCCTAGAGCAATACAACCCGACCTTAGAGAAAATGCTCCATATCGAACTTTATTTGGGTTTGACCTAAGTTTGATCCGACCTTATCTTGGAACAATGCATTAAATTGCATTTGATTCATATAAATTGCATTTGATTCATATTTTGATTTGAGTCTGAACCAAATCAATCTTGGAGGAATGCTACAGCATATTGCACTTAATTCGAGATTGATATAAGTTTGATCCAATACGATCTTTGAGGAATGCTCCCTACATTGGACTTGATTTGGGTTTTGATCTTGCTTTGATCAAGCTCACAATCTAAGATCAAGGCTTGATATTGAACTTAATTCCGATTTGATCAAAGTTTAGTCGAATCTGATCTTAGAGCAATGTTACACTTATTCCATTTGTGTAATGCTTTAAATTGGGTTTGATTTGAGTTTAATCCACCCTTATCTTAGAGCAATGCTTTAAATTGAACTTGATTGGGGTTTGATCGAAGTTTGATTGAATTCAATCTAACAATAGAATCCAGATTGGACTTGATTCGGGTTTGATATAAGTTTGATCCAACTTGATCCTAAAGCAGCGCTCTCGATTTGACTTGATTAGGCGGGTTTGATCTATATATTAATCCAACCTTTTCTTAGAGCAATGCTGCGAATTAGACTTGATTCATGTGGATCTAATTTGATCTAACCTGGTCTTGTTGCAATGCTTTGGATTGGGCTTGTTTTGGAATTTGATCTAAGTTTGGCTCGACCCGAGCTTGGAGCATCACTTCCAATTAGACTTGGCTCAGGTTTGATCTAAGTTTGATCCAATCCGAACTTTTAGAGCAACATTCCGAATTCAAATTGATTTAGCCTTGATTTGGCTCGATCTTGTAGCAACGCTCCAGATTGAACTTCATTTAGCTTGATGTAGGTTAGATCTAGTCCAATCATGGAGTAATGCTTCAATTGATCTTGATTTCAGTTTGATTTAAAGCGATGCTCTAGATTGAACCTGATTCGGGTTTGATTTAAGTTTCATTAACCCAATCCTGAAGCGACATTCATGATTGGGGTTGATTCAAAAGAGATCAAAGTTTGATCTAGGCTGATAATATTATAATATTTTAGGTCGAAATTGATTCGGGTTTGATCTTATTTGATCTAAACTAATCATGGAGTGACACTCTAAATTGAACTCGATTCGGGTTTGATCTAACTTGATCTTGGAACAATGCTCCTAATTTAACTTGATTCAGGTTCGATCATAGTTTGATCTAACTTGATCTCAAAGCAATGCTTCATATTATACTTAATTTGGGCTCCATCTTGGTTTAAACTAACCCGATCTTGAAGAAAATAGATTTGATTTAGAATTGTTGTTTTATCAAACCCGAATTTAGGGCAACACTTTAGATTTGATCTGATTCGGTTTTAATCTAGGTTTGATCGAACCCAATCTTAGTGCAATGCTCTCGATTAAACTTGATTTGGGTATTATCTTTATTTCATCGGGCCTACCTAATCTTTGAGCAACACTCAAAATTGGACTTGATTAATGTTTGATCTAACCTGATCATGCAGCATCACACTCTCCATATTGAACTTGATTCATCCTAAAGCAATCCAACCCGACCTCAGAGAAAATGCTCCATATCGAACTTTATTTGGGTTTGACCTAAGTTTGATCCGACCTTATCTTAGAACAAATTGCATTTGATTCATATTTTGATTTGAGTCCGAACCAAATCAATCTTGGAGGAAAGCAGCAGCATATTTCACTTAATTCGAGATTGATATAAAGTTTGATTCAATACGATCTTTGAGGAATGCTCTACATTGGACTTGATTTGGGTTTTGGTCTTGCTTTGATCAAGCTCACAATCTAAGATCAAGGCTCGATAATGAACTTAATTCCGATTTGATCAAAGTTTAGTCGAATCCTATCTGAGAGCATTGTTAAACTTATTCGATTTGTTCCGGGTTCGATTTGAGTTTAATCCACCCTTATCTTAGAGCAATGCTTTAAATTGAACTTGATTGGGGTTTGATCGAAGTTTGATTGAATTCGAGTTTGATATAAGTTTGATCCAACTCGATCCTCGAGCAGCGCTCTCGATTTGACTTGATTCGGCGGGTTTGATCTATATATTAATCCAACCTTTTCTTAGAGCAATGCTGCGAATTAGACTTGATTCATGTGGATCTAATTTGATCTAACCTGGTCTTGTCGCAATGCTTTGGATTGGACTTGTTTTGGAATTTGATCTAAGTTTGGCTCGACCCGAGCTTGGAGCATCACTTCCAATTAGACTTGGCTCAGGTTTGATCTAAGTTTGATCCAATCCGAACTTTTAGAGCAACATTCCGAATTCAAATTGATTTAGCCTTGATTTGGCTCGATCTTGAAGCAACGCTCCAGATTGAACTTCATTTAGCTTGATGTAGGTTAGATCTAGTCCAATCATGGAGTAATGCTTCGATTGATCTTGATTTTAGTTTGATTTAAAGTAATGCTCTAGATCGAACTTGATTCGGGTTTGATTTAAGTTTATTAACCCAATCCTGAAGCGACATTCATGATTGGGTTGATTGAAAAGAGATCAAAGTTTGATCTAGGCTGATCATATTATAATGTTTTAGATCGAAATTGATTCGGGTTTGATCTTATTTGATCTAAACTAATCATGGAGTGACACTCTAAATTGAACTCGATTTGGGTTTGATCTAACTTGATCTTAGAACAATGCTCCTAATTTGACTTGATTCAGGGTCGATCATAGTTTGATCTAACTTGATCTCAAAGCAATGCTTCGTATATACTTAATTTGGGCTCCATCTTGGTTTAAACTAACCCGATCTTGAAGCAACACTCTAAAATAGATCAAACCAATGTCAATTCTGAATAGAGAGAGAAGCTCTGGGTTTCTAGAGAGAGAAGCTCTGGGTTTCTAGAGAGAGAAGCTCTCTTTCTCTGCTTTTCCGATCTTGTCTGTTAACCTGGTTTGTTCGCTGTTTCTATGGAAGACTCTCAATCCTGTTTATTAAGCTTGTTTGTTAATTTTGTTTGTTAATCTGGTTCTATGGAAGACTCCGTTATGGCGGGTGGCTCTCTTAAGGACCTCGTCTCTTCTGTTTCCGGGAGCTCTGTTCCGGGAATCTCTAAGGGAGGTTTGTTAGCTGATGAGGAAGCGTTGGTTGGATCTGGTTCCCGTAAGGCGCTTGTGAGGAATGCTGCTCCTGTTCCTAAGGATAGCTCGGGTGGTATAGTTCAGGATGGAGTCTCCGTGGTTTCCTCATCCAACTCTATTCCCAGCCTGTTGCTTGTGAGGGGGAAGGCGGAGGATAAGTGCAAATCTTCTTCTTCACCATCATCTTCTCCCAAGGGCGACGTTTCTTCGCTCCTTTCGCCCTGTACATGGCTTACGGATGATCCCGTCGCTCTCGCTATGACTCCTCCATTGTTGGACAATTGTGCTGTTCCTTCAGATTCGGTTTATATGTTGCTGATACGGAGATTAGAGAGAGCCAAGCAGTTAGTGGATTTTCTTCTCCCGTAATTGGAGCTGGAATTACTTCTTCCGTGAACACTGCGGGCGTTTCTTTCTCCGCGATTGGTTCAGGAGCCCCTGTTCTTACCTCACACCTGTTAAAATCTGATGGTCTGAATCAGATGTCTTGTCCAGTACCTCCACAATTTGACTTTAGGGGTCCTTGTTTCCCGCCTCTCGCGATTACGACTGGCGATGTTAAAATTCAAAATCCATTGCGTCCGATTCCTATTTCTGAAGTAACTGCGGCTTCCCCTGTTTCTCTCCTGGTGGAGAGGCCTGGCCCAGATCAAGTGGAGGATGCGGCCCTGAGCCCTGCGAAGGTTAGCTGGGCTTCACTGGTCAAGGAAAGCCCTGCCATGGAGCTCTCTTATATCAAGCCCAGCTTCCAGGTGATCGATGGGAGAGTTAGATGCTCGCTTCCTCCATCTGTTGCAGTTAATGGAGCTTCAACCTGGGAGAACACCATTGTAGGATTTTTCTTGGACAAACTCCCGTTTTCTCTTGTGCAAACTCAGGCTCATAGGTTTGGGATTCTAAAGGGCTCTCTGAGGTGTTAAGCAACAGTAGAGGCTTCTTCTTCTTCAAATTTTGTGATAAGGCAAAATGCATGGAAATTCTGAATGGGGGCCCCTGGTATTTTGGAGGACGCCCAATCTTCTTAAAAGCTTGGAGGCCGGGAATGAATCTCTCCAAAGTAGGGTGCAAAAGGGTTCCTATCTGGGTTCACTTCTTCAATGTTCCTCTGGAATACTGGACGGCAGAGGTTTAAGCATATTGCTAGCATTGTTGGGACTCCTCTCCATGCGGACAAAATGACGTCATCCTTAAAGCGCCTGGCCTATGCTAGATTATGCATTGAAATTGGTATCGATGACTCTCTTCCAAATTATTGGAAGAATCAAGCAAAGGTCTCCAAGGATATTGAAAGTATTCTATCGGCTTTCCTATGGAATGGTGTTTCTTTAAACCGGTATGGTGCAAAAGTCTCTTGGGCTGATATCTCTACTCCAAAGGCTGAAGGGGGTCTGGGAATCAAGAAGGTCCGAGATTGGAATGCTGCTTCTTTGTCTCGGTACATTTGGTTATTATGTCAACCGTGTACCAACTCCTTATGGTCGGCCTGGGTAAAGATGAATCTTCTGCACAAGGAACAGTTCTGGGTGGCAAAAGTCCCATGGAACTGCACTTGGACTTGGAGGAAAATTCTCAAGATGCGGGGTAGAGTGAAGGATTTCATCTCTGTTAAAGTGGGGAATGGCTCTAACACTTCTCTTTGGTTTGATTCTTGGAAACCTCAAGGCCCCATTTGCTCCTCTACTCACGCTAGAGTTATTATTGATTCGGGTCTTTCAAAGGATGCAAAGGTTAGTGCTATTATTTCTTTTGGAACTTGGGAGTGGCCTGTTTCAAATTCGGTTGAGCTGATCACTTTGAAAGAAGAGACCCGCTCCCTCTCTCCCCCTGACTGCAGCACCCACGATAGGGTTTTATGGGATGGATCTTCCGTTTTCTCCATTAAAAAGGTTTGGAATATCCTCCGATCTCCTTCCCTCTGTGTTGATTGGGCTCACTTACTTTGGTTTAAGCATCATATCCCGAGGCACTCCTTTATTTTATGGCTAGCTATTAGAGGTAGACTTTCTACTCAGGACCGCCTGGTATCATTTGGTATTCTCAGTCATATGACTTGCTCATTATGCCAAGATCGAATTGAGGACCATGGTCATCTATTTTTTAGTTGCCCCTTCTCCTTTCGGGTTTGGCAGTCCATAGCTGGCAAATGTAATCTATATCATTACCCTTCTTCTTGGGAGCGTCTGAGGCCGTGGCTCAGCAGAAACATTAATGGTGCAAATCTTCAATCCTCTCTTAGCAGGCTGGCTTTGGGAGCTTCTGTCTATTACATTTGGAATGAAAGGAACTCTCGCATGCATGGGCGGTTGCCTCTTAATGAGATCGGCATCGTTACCAAGATCATTGAATCAGTTAGGCTAAAGCTTGAGGGAGAAAAGTTTCCCAGGAATGCTACTAATCTACAGCTGCTAGATAGGTGGCAGCTACCCGCTTCCCTACTGGATTGATCTTGTCTTTCACTCGTTTTGAGCTCCTTTGTTAGATGCTTGGTTTCTTTGTGGGTTGGGTTACCATTACTGTGGGTATTCTCTTCCATTTGCTTGCTGTGTAACCCTTGGTGGATGTAATCCAAATGGGGGTTTCTTCGCATATTTTGATCCGGGGTATGCCCGAGTACCTGTACTTATAACTTTTCACTTTCTTATTAATACATCTCACACATTACCTTTCAAAAAAAAAAAAAAAAAAAAATTCTTTGGATCTGGTTATGGAGGACGGGAGTCTTGTGGAAATCCTCATTGAATACAATTGGGTTCCTAAGAGATGCTCCAACTGTAAAGTATTCGGACATCTTCCCAAATTTTGCAAGAAGTCTTCTAACCAAGCCTGGGTTCCTAAAGAATCTCATTGTCCTCTTAAGCCCATTCCTGTGGATACTACGAATTCCCTGAATAGATCCGGGAAAGGAGTTCTGGAGGGCCCTGCTTCTCTCCCTGTCCTTGGCTCTGTCAATTTCTCCGAAGGATGCAATTCGATTCTTCTCAATCCGGCTTCGGCTTGTCCTGATTCGAGTGGCTGCTTTAATATCAATCCGTATGCTGTTCTTAGTGAGCAAATTGAGGACCCTGCTGAGCGGAGGTATGGAGTTTCTTCTAACCTTCTTACTGCTACTGGGGGATTAGCCAATCCGACTCCTTTGGGGGAGTCTTTGTGTCAGAGTCTATGTATCAGGGAGGAGAGTCCTAAGTTTCAGGGAGTAGGCGTTCTTGGACCGATTGGAACAGTAACGGGTGCTACAGGAGCTGCTGAAGATCCGAAATTTGACGATCCAAATCAAATTGCTACAGTAGCTACAGTAGCTACAGTAACGGGTGCTACAGGAGCTGCTGAAGATCCGAAATTTGAAGACCCGTTTGCTGCTGTCAATCCGTCTGCTACAGGAGCTGCTGAAGATCCGAAATTTGACGATCCGAATCAAATTGCTACAGTAGCTACAGTCCCATTGGAAAATTCCTCTGTTACTCTTGTTAGGGACTTCTCCTCCTCTGCTTTCCCCCCCCCCTGTTTTGGATGTGAGGATTCTTCTCCTTCCTCGTCTCCTTCGAGCACTCCTCTTATTGTTAGGAGGCTCAATTTGATTGATGAAGTTGAGAAAAAGCTGGGTCGGCCGAAGAAGGGCAAGAAGAAATGTGGAGACTCTGGGAAATCCAGTCGGAAGTCTCCTTCGGCTTCTTAATGATTAAGCTGGCAACTTGGAACATTAGGGGTCTAAATGATCCCTCTAAGCACAGGGAAATTCGCAACCTTGTGCGCTCTCATAATCTATCATGTATTGCTCTGCTTGAGACGAAGATCAGATCTTGTAATAAGGAGAAAATAGAAAAGTTTTTGATCAAGGGTTGGGACTGCATCAATTTCTACGATGGTGGCGACTCAGGTAGAATCTGGGTGTTCTGGGACCCTAACAAGCTTCGTGCAGATGTAGTTTCCCTTCACGACCAGATCTTCCATCTTCATATCACCATTCTTGGTTCCAATGATAAATTTGCTGTCTCCTTTGCCTACGGCTCCAATGTTCTGACAGCAAGAAGACATCTGTGGGATATTTTGAAGCATCAAGCTACAATCTTTGCCCAGATTCCTTGGCTTGTCATGGGTGATTTCAATGCCATCCGTTACCGCCATGAACGCAAAGGTGGCTCTTCTGACTGGCCTGGTTTCATGGAGGAATTCAATGATGCTCTGTTATCTGCTGGATTGGACGATCTTCGTTACGGTGGTTGTTTCTTTACTTGGCACAACTCCAGAACCCAGGGCCACATCCTCCGGAAATTGGACAGGGCGATTGTCAACCCTTCTTGGTTCAACGTCTTCTCTCATTCTAGTGCTGAATTTCTCCCATATGGTCTTTCGGATCACTCCCCTGCCGTGGTCAATCTTGGAGTTAGTTTGCCTCTTTACAAATCGCCTTTTAAATTCTTTAACTTTTGGACTGAATTTGATGAATTCCTTCCGTTAATTGAGGAAATCTGGGCTACTCCGATTGCTGGATATTCTATGTTCAGAGTTTATAAGAAGCTCAAACTTGTGAAGACGGCCTTGAAAGCTCTGAGCCAGACTAAGAACAAGTTAATAAATGGCGATCTAATTCTCATTCGCACCGAGCTTGCCGATCTGCAAGCTTCAATTGCGTCTGGGAATAATGATGTTCATCTGCTGGAGAAGGCAATTGATTGTGCCAAGAGACTGTCGCATGTCTCTAGAGGGAAAGAATGCTACGCTAGGCAGCGTAGTCGCATTCAGTGGCTGAAAGAAGGAGATCACAATTCAGTTTTTTTTCTCAACTCTATCAAGGGTAGATCCAATGTGAACAAAATTCTGTCTATTCAGAAGGATAATGGGGATTGGATCAGGGATAAGGATCAGATCTCTCGTGAGGTAGTTCATTTCTATAAGTTGCTCCTCGGCTCGGATTGCAAATCTACTTATGATGGCAGCATTATGTCCTGTTTCTTCAAAGAACGGATCCTATCTCCTGAACAAGCTTCTATGTTAAGCTGCGACTTCTCCGAAGATGAAATCAAATCTGCTTTCTTCAGTCTCCACCCAAATAAATCACCTGGTCCGGACGGTTTTAATGCTTACTTCTTCCATCGGACTTGGCATATTGTGGGAGCTGATATCTCAAAAGCTATTAAGGATTTCTTCTCTAATGGGATTCTCCTCAAGGAAGCAAATTGCACCATTGTGGCTCTCATCCCTAAAGTTCCTAATGCCTCTAAATTAAAGGACTTTAGACCTATTTCATGCTGCAATTCTATCTACAAATGTATTTCAAAGCTCCTTGCTAGTCGTCTTAAAGCAGTTCTTCCGTCTATTATCAACAACGCCCAATCTGCCTTTGTCCAAGATAGACATATTGGGGACAACATTCTTATGGCCCAGGAGCTAGTTCGTGGATATCATCTCCCTTCGTCAACCCCAAATTGTACTCTCAAAATTGATCTTATGAAGGCTTTTGATTCAGTCCGGTGGGACTTCCTTTGGGATACCCTTCTGCATCTTGGATTCCCTACGATCTTTATCGGCTGGATCAAGGCGTGTGTCACCTCTGCCAAGTACTCTATTTCTATTAATGGGGAACTCAACGGTTTCTTTGAAGGGAAGAAAGGCCTCCGTCAAGGTGATCCTATCTCACCTTATTTATTTGTCATTTGCATGGATGTCTTCTCTAGGATTCTTGAGTTTAAAATCCAAGCTTCCACCACTTTCAAATTTCATTGGAGATGCCGGAAATCAAATTTATCTCATCTTTGCTTTGCGGATGACCTGCTGGTTTTCTGTCGGGGGGATCTTAATTCTGTCCAAGTAGTGAAGAATGCCCTTGATACCTTCTCCTCTCTATCGGGCTTAACCCCAAACAGCTCTAAAAGTTCCATCTTTGTCTCGGGTATGACTGCTTCCTCGCAACATGATCTTGCAAACTTCATAGGATACAATATGGGTTCATTTCCTAT
>UESW01003440.1:0-76206 GCA_900491605.1 Calamus simplicifolius
CCGAAGAGGGAGCGAGCAGGGTGAGGGAGGAGAAGGCGGCGCGTAATTAATCTGACTTGCGTGCGTTGTTACCCCGCGAGCGTCAACCCGCGACGAACGCATCACTGGCACGAACGTGCGGGTGCACATGCCCCATTAGCAATGCATACAGCGTGTCGCTGATAAGGGATGCGCCGCATCCAATGCGCACGTCGTTACTCCGGGCAGGCACTAGTGACACTTCCGCGCACATCCCAGCGATCCGCGTGCATGTCGCTAATTAGCATCGTCGACCTTGTATCTTTAATTAGCGATGCATAATTTTGGTGCGCTAATTAGCAACTACTAAGCGACAATCTTTGCATCGATAATTTCATTTGTTGCTAATTTATCATTAATTTATCGTTAAATTTTTTACGTAGCTATTTAGGGATGATTTTTTTCTAGCATCACTACCGAGCATTGCTAAAACCAAAAATTCTTATAGTGCGGATCAAAATCTCAGTGGAATATACCTAGCCCAAGGACTGCATTGATTCGGTTCAGTTGTTCACCGGCGACTTGGTAATGGTTGCAACCATTAATGTAAGAAACTATATAAAATCGCGTTATTCTTTATCTCTGGACTACTTCATCACAGTTTTCTACTCGCAACGGTTATCTTTTGCCTCTGGACTGGGTCCATTCCTGTCAGGCATTTCCCAACAACTCGACGCAACATGGTCGATGGAAGACCGCCACCGATATCAAAAATTATAATGATAGAAATGGAGAAACCATGGTACGTTGAGACGTTTAACTTGACACGGCAATGCCTCCTTAATTATTCTTTCTCTGAACTACTTCGACGTAATTTCCACCCACATGTATTATCAGCGAGACTTTGTCAAACTTTTACTTGGACAACAACAAACGTAGGAGGAAACAATAGAAAACCATGGCAGGTAATTTACCGAACATGTTTTACTCTTCCACTTTCTAGCGAAGCCGAATGACCAAGTGAAGCCTCATGACAGCCCTTTTCCTCTATATATATCAACTCCTCCAAGCCATTGGGCCATAACGCCTTGTTCCATATACCCTGGCCATTGTTCTGCTAGCTAGAAAGAGAGAACAGATGGCTGCCCACATCCTCTTCCTCGCTCTCCTTGCTCTGGCTTCGTCTCATGCCATTGCCTCTGATCCTAGCCAGCTCCAAGACTTCTGTGTTGCGGATAAAGAATCAGATGGTACGCACTCCTATTCATCAACCATTTTATTAGTTATGACATTTGTTGAGTAGCTAGGCATGCATGGTGTATAATTCACTATGAAGGGACTTGCTAACCAACATGCATTGGTGAGCTTCTATATTAATGTCGAAAGTACTTATTTTTTTATGCAATTGTTGCAGTATTGTGAATGGGTTCGTCTGCAAGGACCCGAAGCTTGCCAAAGCAGAAGATTTCTTCTTCTATGGCTTTGACAAGCCCGGTGACACAGAAAACAAACTCGGCTCTAATGTGACTCAAGTCAATGTGATGCAAATTCCTGGTCTCAACACCCTTGGGGTCTCCTTAGCTCGGGTAGACTTTGCATCCTATGGCCTCAATCCTCCTCACATCCATCCAAGGGCAACTGAGATCCTTACGGTGTTGGAAGGCACCCTCTACGTCGGCTTCGTCACATCAAACCCTAACAACCAGCTCTTTACTAAGGTCCTCAATAAGGGTGATGTGTTCGTATTTCCTCAAGGTCTCATCCACTTCCAGTTCAACGTTGGGAAGACCGATGCCGTTGCCATTGTTGGTTTCGGCAGCCAGAACCCGGGTGTGATCACCATAGCCAACGCCGTCTTCGGAGCGAAGCCACCCATCTCTGACGATGTTCTTGCCAAGGCCTTTCAGTTGGACAAGAAGACTGTAGATTGGCTCCAAGCTCAATTCTGGACGGACAATAACAACTAGGATGCCCAACACCAACTATCCACTGCGACATTCAGACTGATTTCTCTGTACTGCTTGGTTTAAATAAGCAAACGTCATCTCCTCGTTTGCATAAAAAAATTTGAGAAAAAAGATGTGTCGCTCTATATATATGGTAGTAAAGATAAAGACCTTTATCCGTGAATATTTATTTCTCTTTCCAATAAAGTGATCAAGATGGGCTTTCATTGAATCCTGCTAATACGTTATTTAATCAAATTTGGTATCACTGCTAAGTTTACCTATATTAGATTTGGTTTTAAAGTCAAGTCTACTTGCATCAAAATTGGTACCAGAATTCGATCTTTTTACATCAATTAAGTGTGAGCACCAAGGGCACTATTCACCATGACAAACTTAGGGAGGCTCATGTTAGAACCCTCATCAAAATTGAAACTTGGAGACTAACAATATTATAAAATAGAAGATCAAACAATATTATATAACGACTGCTATGCATCGCATATGGCATTGATGGCGCCAAGACACCTTTCTCGAACGTCGGGGATGACGGACGTCTCCCTCCTCGAAGTCCTGCAAGAAAAGTCCCCGGGGACTTTTCTTGTAGGACTTCGAGGAGGGAGACGTCCGTCATCCCCGACGTTCGAGAAGGTGTCTTGGCGCCATCAGATTGGCGCGCCAGGAAGGGGAGCGCAAGAAAGACGTCGAACCAGTAGCTTTCTTCTTTCTCCTGTCTTCAGGACTTCGAAGCCATGGTGACGACTCGAACGAAAGGAGTTTCAGCCGGTCGCGCTGGGGGGCAGCGCTGCGGGGCTGGTCCACCCGCGGAGGCCCCCCCGGCTCTCGCATCCTGTTTCCCGGAGCCTCCGGATCTCCGGGGGGCAGGGCCTTCCGCTCCGCAGAATGACGTCCCTGCTTCTGCTCCGCAGCAACTTCAGGAAGATCGATTCGCTGCCCTGGCCACGCAGGTCCAGTCGTTGGCGGCGATGGTTCAAGGCATGCAGCACCAGCAAGCAGCCTTGCGGCAACCGGAGCCGAACCCGTCTGTCCCTGGGGTGATGCAGCCTAGCCAGCATTCCTCCCGCCGGAGATCGCCAGTTCCTGCAGATCATCACCGCCGATCCCCGGCCAAGCCGCATCACCGCGAAGCATCCAAAAGGCCCCGGTCTCCCTCTCGCCACGCCAGCGTCTCTCCTAAGCGGCGGCACGGAAAGGAGGCGGAGCGCCCGCGCCGGCATCGCCGCCCCCGTTCTTCTTCTGAATCTTCAGGGGAGGGCTCCTTTGATGGCCGGATGCCTCGTCGAGCTGAGCGTCGACTCGAGGAGTGCAACCAGAAGCTGGAAGAACTTAGCCGTCGGATCACCCACCTGCCAGAGACTGACTACGACAGTCGACCTCCCCTGTCCCGCCGCATCATGGAGGAGCCTATCTCTACCAGGTTCCGCCTTCCTCAACTGGACCCATACGACGGGACTACGGACCCCCTGGACCATTTGGAGAGCTACAAGGTACTCATGCAAGTTCAGGGGGCCACTGACTCGCTCATGTGTTGCTTTCCCGGCTACCCTGAAAAAAGCTGCCCGGGCTTGGTATTCTCGCCTGCCGCCACGAAGCATCGACTCCTTCCGCCAGTTGGAGAGGGCTTTTCTGGCCCACTTTGACGCTGCCGGAAGATCCCGAGGGTGGCGGACAGCCTGTTTGCCGTGCAGCAGAAGAATGGCGAACCTCTGCGGGACTATGTTGCCCGGTTCAAGGAGGCCGCCTTGGAGGTCTACAACCTGGAGGACTCGGTGGCAACCTTGGCTCTGAAGCGGGGGCTCCGCCCTTCTCGCTTCGCATACTCTCTTGACAAAAAGCCGCCGGGCTCCTACTCCGAACTTTTGATCCGCGCCCAGAAGTACATCCGGGCAGACGAAGCTGACTTTTCCCGGCGTGAAGCTGGCGGGAGCATACCCAGGAAGCCAACCCAGCCAGAACCTGCCGAGCCCGCCCCAGGAGGCCCGAGCCTCCTCGCCGACCAGACCACCGTCCTCGACCTCCTGCACCGAGAGACGGGCCTTACACTCCGCTGCTTGCCCCGATATCTCAGATCCTGCTCGAGATCGAAGGGGAGCCCTATCTGCAACGCCCTCCTCCCATCAACCCGAAGATTCCCCGGAACAAAAATCTCTACTGCCGCTACCACCGGGACCATGGCCACAACACCGACGACTGCCGGCAGCTGAAGAAAGCCATTGAAGACCTCATTCAACAAGGCCATCTGAGGAAGTTTGTCCAAAGGAACAACCCGGGAGCTCCTGGCCCGTCAGCGCCTGCACCGCCGGTAATTGATAACACCCCGACGGAGAAGACAGTGGCGATGATTTCCTGGGGGGCAGGAGGCCCGTCGAAGAGACCAAGGGGAGAGGGAGGAGTGGAAGCTGTAATTCCTTTTTTCGAAAAGGACTTGGAGGGGGTTGTAAATAAAGATGATGATAGCGTCGTCGTATCCATGACGATTGCTAAACATCCTGTAAAACGAATCCTAGTCGACAGTGGAAGCTCCGTAGATGTTTTGAACTACGATGCCTTTGTTCGCATGAATCTGTCGCATGATCTACTTCGACCTGTCGTCACGCCTTTGATGGGATTCACAGGAGATTCTGTGAGGGTCGAGGGGGAAATTACTCTTCCCGTAACGGCTGGAACGGCTCCGTGCCAAAGCACTGTCCTTATAAAATTTTTGGTAGTCCGTGTGCCCCTGGCGTACAACGCGATTCTTGGGAGGCCCGGGCTCAACCTCTTGGATGCCGTCATATCCACCAAGCGGCTCCTTGTGAGGTTCCCAACCGCCAGAGGGTCGGCGAGATGCGAGGAGAGCAGGGCCTACCGGCGCTTTGCTATCACTTGGCCCCAGTCCCCAGGAGGCAGCCCCTGCACCGCCATCTGCACCGACACCCGAGGCCCTTGACCCGCGAGACCTGGAGAGGAGGGGGGAACCGGCCGAGCGGCTGCTCACTTTCCCCCTCGGGGAGGACCCCATGCAGACGGTTCGAGTTGGAGCCTTACTTCCGGACGAAGCGTGACCGGCTCCTTACCTTTCTGCGGGCCAACGCCGACGTCTTCGCATGGTCAGCGTCCGACATGCCCGGGATCCCGGAGGAGGTGATTACACATCAGCTCAACATTCGACCGGAGTGCCGGCCCGTCAGGCAGAAGAAAAGGAGTTTTGCCCCGGACCGGCAGAAGGCTGTTGACGAGGAGGTGCGGAAGCTGTTGGCGGCTGGCCACGTCCGCGAGGTGCGCTACCCCGACTGGTTGGCGAACGTCGTGATGGTTCGTAAGGCCAGTGGAAGCTGGAGAATGTGCGTGGATTTCACCGACCTCAATAAGGCGTGTCCCAAGGACAGCTTCCCGCTCCCCCGAATCGACCAGCTGGTAGACGCCACCTCCGGGCATGGGACGCTCAGTTTCATGGATGCGTTCTCGGGGTATAATCAAATCAAGATGAGCTCAGCAGATGAAGAAGCAACCTCCTTTGTCACGGAGAAGGGGATCTACTGTTACAGGGTGATGCCCTTTGGACTGAAAAACGCCGGGGCTACTTACCAAAGATTAATGAACAAGGTTTTTGAGGATCAGCTGGGGCGCAACATGGAGGTATATGTGGATGACATGCTGACCAAGAGCACCAACGCAGAAGACCATGTAGCAGACCTCGAGGAGACTTTCAACAATCTGCGCCGGTACCGGATGAAGCTCAACCCCCACAAATGCGCCTTCGGAGTAGCGGCTGGCAAGTTCCTGGGTTTCATGGTGACCCAGCGCGGGATCGAGGCCAACCCCGACAAGATCAGAGCCATCCTGGAGATGCGGCCTCCGGTCAGCAAGAAGGAGGTGCAGCGCCTGACGGGGAGGGTGGCGGCCTTGAGTCGTTTCATGTCAAGGTCGGCGGAGAGGTGCCTACCTTTTTTCAAGGCGCTGCGCAAGATTAACGGCTTCGAGTGGACGAAAGAGTGTCAGGGCTCCTTTGAAGAGTTGAAGCAGTTTCTCTCCACTCCTCCGCTACTGTCCAAGCCTGAAAATGGAGAGGAGCTCTTTTTATATCTGGCCGCTTCCCCGAGGCTGTTAGCTCCGTGCTTGTGCGCATGGATACCGACGGAGCCCAGAAGCCAATCTATTATACCAGCAAGGTACTCCATGACGCTGAGACCAGGTATTCAAAAACTGAGAAGATTATCTTCGCCTTGGTGGTCTCTACTCAGCGCCTTCGGCCTTACTTTCAAGCCCATCCCATCGTGGTGCTCACGGACCAGCCCCTGCGAGCTATCCTGTCTCGCCCCGACACCTCCGGCCGGCTGGCTAAATGGGCCATCAAGCTAAGCGAGTTCGACCTGTCCATCCGGCCAAGATCAGCCATGAAGTCCCAAGTGTTGGCGGATTTCCTAGTCGAGTGCTCCTGGACCGAGAAGGACGTGGAGGAGGCGCGACCGGAGGAGCCTAGGGACTCTCCCTCATCTGGGAGGCGGAGGACTGGATCCTGCATGTAGATGGAGCGGCAAACTCTCAAGGGAGCGGAGCCGGACTCATTCTCGCGAGCCCGGAGGGAGACGTGGTGGAGTATGCTCTCAGATTCCAGTTCCTGGCGACCAATAATCAGGCGGAGTACGAAGCCCTGCTGGCGGGGATGAGATTAGCCGAGGAGCTGGGCGCGGGGCGCTTGAGGGCCTTCACGGACTCTCAACTCATTTCTGGACAAGTCGCCGGGGAGTACGAGGCTAGGGACCCCACCATGTCCCGCTACTTGAGCAAGGTGCAGTCCCAGGCGTCTCATTTTTCTTATTTCCGTGTCAGCTATATCCCCAGGGCGGAGAATGCCAGGGCTGACGCGCTGTCCCGTTTGGCCACTTCGGTCGACGGGACGTTGGGAAGAACATACGTGGAGCATCTACAAGTCCCAAGCATTGAGGCCGCGGATGAAGTGCTGCCGGTGGAGCAGGAGCCCTCCTGGATGGACGCCTACATCCGGTACTTGACTGACGGCACTCTCCCGGAGGACCCCGCTGAGGCCAAGCTGCTCAAACGAAGGGCCCCGAGATTCTTGATGATGGACGGGAAGCTTTATCGGAGATCTTTCTCGTACCCGGTCCTCAGGTGTGTGGGGCCAACTGAATCAGATTATATCCTCAGGGAGATCCACGAAGGCGTATGCGGGAGTCATCTGGGGGGCAGAGCCCTAGCTTACAAGGCCCTGCGCCAAGGGTACTTTTGGCTGACAATGAAGGAGGACGCGGCCGAGCTTGTCAAGAAGTGTGATAGCTGCCAACGTCATGCCAATATCCAGCGACAGCCGACATCTCACCTGACCCCCCTGGTGGCGCCTTGGCCCTTTGCCCAGTGGGGCATGGATATCTTGGGTCCATTTCCCCCGGCTTCCGGGCAGCGGAAGTTCCTCTTGGTGGCGGTGGACCACTTCACCAAGTGGGTTGAAGCTGAGGCTCTGGCCAAGATTACCGAGAGCAAAGTGAGATCTTTCTTCTGGAAGTCAATCATATGTCGGTTCGGGCTGCCGCGCACACTAGTCACTGATAATGGCCGGCAGTTTGACAATGCGCCTTTCCGGGAGTTCTGCTCCGAGCTGGGTATCTGTCAGAGGTTCACTTCCGTCGGGCATCCTCAAACCAACGGGGCAGCTGAAGTGATCAACCGAATCATCCTCCAGGGACTGAAGTCTCGACTGGATGGCTGCAAGGGACGATGGGTAGAGGAGCTCCCCAACGTGCTATGGGCCTATCATACAACGCCTCGAGCCCCCACTGGCGAAACGCCGTTCAGCCTAGTCTTTGGCTCTGAAGCTGTTATCCCTGTGGAGATCGGGGCACCCAGCCCCCGGGTGGAGGCTTATAGTGAAGAAGGTAACCCTGACCAACTGCGAGCCAACCTCGACCTGGTGGAGGAAGTGCGGGACAGGCGCGGCTTCGAATGGCAGCCTACCGGCAACGGGCCGCGAAATACTACAACGCACGCGTGCGCCCCCGGACGTTCCTACCAGGAGATCTAGTCCTTCGACGGGCTGAGGTCTCAAAGCCAACTGAGGGAGGCAAGCTAGCCCCTAACTGGGAGGGGCCTTACCGGATCACCGAGACGCTCCACCACGGGGCTTATAAAGTTGAAGAACTTGACGGGACGCCACTCCCTAGGACGTGGAATGCGGATAACCTCCGTCGGTATTATCAGTAATGTATTCTTCTTTCATGTTAAGCAACATTCCTGTGCTGCTTGGGTTTTCACCCCTTGTTCAATATTAACGAGTCAATTTTAGCTATCTAAATTTTAAGCCCGGCGCCCCGTCGGCACTCAAAGCCCTGCACTAGCCAGGCACAAAGCCCAGTGTACCACTGGCAGAGCAGTGTGCCACTGGCTCTCAACAACAAAAGCCCGGCGCCCCGTCGGCACTCAAAGCCCTGCACTAGCCAGGCACAAAGCCCAGTGTACCACTGGCAGAGCAGTGTGCCACTGGCTCTCAACAACAAAAGCCCGGCCCCGTCGGCACTCAAAGCCCTGCACTAGCCAGGCACAAAGCCCAGTGTACCACTGGCAGAGCAGTGTGCCACTGGCTCTCAACAACAAAAGCCCGGCGCCCCGTCGGCACTCAAAGCCCTGCACTAGCCAGGCACAAAGCCCAGTGTACCACTGGCAGAGCAGTGTGCCACTGGCTCTCAACAACAAAAGCCCGGCGCCCCGTCGGCACTCAAAGCCCTGCACTAGCCAGGCACAAAGCCCAGTGTACCACTGGCAGAGCAGTGTGCCACTGGCTCTCAACAACAAAAGCCCGCCCCGTCGGCACTCAAAGCCCTGCACTAGCCAGGCACAAAGCCCAGTGTACCACTGGCAGAGCAGTGTGCCACTGGCTCTCAACAACAAAAGCCCGGCGCCCCGTCGGCACTCAAAGCCCTGCACTAGCCAGGCACAAGCCCAGTGTACCACTGGCAGAGCAGTGTGCCACTGGCTCTCAACAACAAAAGCCCGCCCCGTCGGCACTCAAAGCCCTGCACTAGCCAGGCACAAAGCCCAGTGTACCACTGGCAGAGCAGTGTGCCACTGGCTCTCAACAACAAAAGCCCGGCGCCCCGTCGGCACTCAAAGCCCTGCACTAGCCAGGCACAAAGCCCAGTGTACCACTGGCAGAGCAGTGTGCCACTGGCTCTCAACAACAAAAGCCCGGCGCCCCGTCGGCACTCAAAGCCCTGCACTAGCCAGGCACAAAGCCCAGTGTACCACTGGCAGAGCAGTGTGCCACTGGCTCTCAACAACAAAAGCCCGGCGCCCCGTCGGCACTCAAAGCCCTGCACTAGCCAGGCACAAAGCCCAGTGTACCACTGGCAGAGCAGTGTGCCACTGGCTCTCAACAAAACACTCAAAGCCCTGCACTAGCCAGGCACAAAGCCCAGTGTACCACTGGCAGAGCGTGCCACTGGCTCTCAACAACAAAAGCCCGGCGCCCCGTCGGCACTCAAAGCCCTGCACTAGCCAGGCACAAAGCCCAGTGTACCACTGGCAGAGCAGTGTGCCACTGGCTCTCAACAACAAAAGCCCGGCGCCCCGTCGGCACTCAAAGCCCTGCACTAGCCAGGCACAAAGCCCAGTGTACCACTGGCAGAGCAGTGTGCCACTGGCTCTCAACAACAAAAGCCCGGCGCCCCGTCGGCACTCAAAGCCCTGCACTAGCCAGGCACAAAGCCCAGTGTACCACTGGCAGAGCAGTGTGCCACTGGCTCTCAACAACAAAAGCCCGCCCCGTCGGCACTCAAAGCCCTGCACTAGCCAGGCACAAAGCCCAGTGTACCACTGGCAGAGCAGTGTGCCACTGGCTCTCAACAACAAAAGCCCGGCGCCCCGTCGGCACTCAAAGCCCTGCACTAGCCAGGCACCCAGGTCCAATACTTGACAAGGCGCTGCGCCTATGGCCCCGAGGGGGCCTACCAGCCTAATCTCCGACCGCGGTGTCCCTGCTCCTAAAATTTAACTCTACCTAGCTCTAACTCTCGGGTTCAAGCGACTAAGGCGGGTGCGCGGGTGGGAAGGTGTCCCCCGGAATATCAGAATGAATAGAGTCGTGGGGCCACATATCAATTGATGAAGTCAACAACAATTCGGAGATCATTGTGAAGAGTATTTTCATTAACTGAGGACTACAAAACTCCGACGTAGTCGGGCTTACAAAAGCAAGAAAAGAAAAAGCAAAATCACGGCGCGAACTCATGGCTCTGCCGGTGCGGGCTCGTCGTCGGAAGGGGCCTGGTCTGACAACTGTTCCAATTCGACCTCCAGGGCCCGGGGGAAATTCAAATCCCTGGCCACCTTCTCCTTGGCGTGCTGGAACCCGTCAAGGAATACAGCGGCCGAAGCTTCGGCCAGGTCGTCTGCGAAACGCTCAGACGCCTTGTATTCCTCGACGAGCCCGGCGGCCCGAGCTTTCTCCGCAGCGAGGGCCTCCGCCGCGATCTTTCAGCCTCTCGTGGCTTATCTCCTCTCGAGCGCGGCTCATCTCTCCTCGCACCGGCAGGTCTCCTCCCTTGCCACTCTTGCTTCTTCCGCCGCCGCGCCCGCCCGGTCCTCGGCCTCCTGGAGAGCTGAGGTCAACTCAGAGATATGCATATCTCTGGCCATGACCGCGCTCTCAGCCTCCGTCATCTGAGAAAGCGCGCGCGTGCGGTTGGCCTCCATCTCCGCCCGGCTCATGGCGGCCCTCACCTCGCTCGCGCAGGTGTCCTTGACCGCCTCCAGCGCCCTCTCTGCCTCTTCCGCGCGGCGCTGGGCCTCCTCGATCTCCTTCTGCGTCTCCCGCAGAACGTTCTTTCCCCCTTGGATTACCTCCCTGGCAGCCCTCAGGGAGTGCGCGATCTGCACGCATAAGCCCAGGTCAGCAAATATATATGTATGAACAATAAAGGGGGAAAACGAAAAATTGCTTACCTTGACCACGGCGGCGTAAGAGTCCCGGAAGAATGCACCCGCCCCCTGATGACTGAGATCCTCAATGATCCTAAGATCAAAGACTGGACCCAGGACCCGCTCGGCCCAATGGCCGTCGTCCAGGGAGTCTCGGGGCGGCCTGGGTGCGCCCTCGCCTCCCTCCGCCGTTTCGGATGTCCCCGGCTCTGTGTGCGGGCCACTCCCAAGCGGCCCCTCAGGGGGTGGGCTCGCGGGGCCGGATGGTCCCTCGCCCCAGTCCCTGGCAGCGTCTGGTGGGGTCGCTCCCCGGGGACCGGGAGCTCTTCGGTTGGCACGTGCGCCCCGCTGCTGGCTCTTCGGCGGTGGCTCCCGCTGTCGCTCCCACCTCCGGTGGAGTGTCGGCCGTAAGGTCGACCTCCGGTACGGCTGGGACGTGTGGCGGAGCCGGGGGTGGGAGACTGGTGCCGGGAGGGAGGCCCGGACCACCGGGCGTTTCGGGGCCGGGGCCTGCTGGCCCTGGACGGCCCTTCTCGGGCCCTTTTCTTGGCGGCCCTTATCAATTTCGCAGTCGGAATTTTCATTGCTGCATAACACAAGTTAGGTTTTCAGAACAGAAAAAAAAAAAAAAAAAAAAAAAGAAAAAAAGAGAGAGGCAGAATTTCTGGCTAAGTGTGGAGAAGGCTTACCCCGATGGGAGACGAGGCCCGCCGACTCCAAGTTGTCCTCCGATAGCAGCAAGGTGTACCGGGGAATTTCGGTGGTCAGCAAGCAACCCCATGCCTCCCGGTCTCCAGGCTGAACAGCCACGGCGTTCCCTCGGAGGTCGGGGTCTCCCCACCGGGGCCGGACTTGGTCGACGTTGGCAAAAAAGAAGCGGGGTTTCCACCCCTTGATTGATGAAGGCAGGAGGAGCTTCAGAACCCTATTGGGTCGGGGCTGGAACAGCCACCACCCCTTTGGGCTCGGAGGGAATAGAAATTGCGAAATAAACTGATCCTAGGGGTGATACCTAAGCGATGGCAGAGAATGACGAAGGCACTAATTACCCGACAAGAATTCGGGACTAGCTGGGAGGGGGTCAAGGAGTAAAAGTCAAGGAGGTTGACAAAAAAGGATGAAAAGGGGGACGAAGACCTGCCTGTAGGCAGATCTCGTAGAGAGCTACCCGACCGGGTCGGGAGGAGATGACCCGGTCGTCAGGAGTTGGCGGGAATAATTCGATCTCCCGAGGGATTCTGTAGCGGGCCCGGATCCTTTCCAGATCCGACCGCTTCATTGAGGAGGCCGTCCCCTCTGGGGACTCCTCCGCCCTCGAGGAGGTCCCGGCCCTCAGCCGGTGGCCCCTCGATGGGGCTCCACCGGTGGCCCGTCGCCGGGCCAAAGGGACGTGGTCCTCTGGATCAGAGGACCACTCAAGTGGGGGAGAAGGAGTGGGAGAGATATGGCGCCTCACAGAGGGAGGACGGTCCTCAGAACCGTCCTCCGAGGTCCAGGAGGGGAACTCATGAATAAAGGGGAAGCTAACCTGGGAGGGCAAAGAAAACCGGGCGCGGGCTCGCAGGTCGCAGGAGAAACGGGAGAGCAAGCAAGGAAGAAGACGATGGAAGGCGGTGTGGCATCAGCCCACCCCCCTCACCTAGCTTTATTGAGTTTTCAAAACGTCCCGCCATGTCTCGTCGGCCACGCGGCTCCTTGCCATACGCCGGTTCGCCTCGAGGAACGCCCCAGCGCGTGGTGCGGCACGCCCCCAGCCAGTGATGGGACCTCGCTGACGTCGCCGTAATGAGAGGAAATGATGATACGCCTTTTCGCGCGGACTCCGAAGAGCCAGTCCTCATTCTCGAGGGTGATCATGGCTGGCACAGTGTACGGAAGGCCGCCTCCTTACATTCCCCGCACCGTCCGCATAAAAGTCGAGGACAGGGATCAGCCACGTGGAGAACGCCCCTTGAGCCTCAGCGGTGGGACCCGCTTCGCCCCAGGGGCGAGGGGGCATCTGATATGACTGATCCCAGCGTCGTCAGAAAAGGTAACGGCANNNGTGCATCGTCATTCCCCCACCCCCGGCACCCCCTCGGGGTCGGGGGTGGGGTCATCATTTCTTAACCCCGGGGCCCCCACCGGTCTCGGGGTGCATGTCATTCCCCACCCCCGGCACCCCTCGGGGTCGGGGGTGGGGTCATCATTTCTTAACCCCGGGCCCCACCGGTCTCGGGGTGCACGTCATTCCCCACCCCCGGCACCCCCTCGGGGTCGGGGTGGGGTCATCATTTCTTAACCCCGGGCCCCCACCGGTCTCGGGGTGCATCGTCATTCCCCCACCCCCGGCACCCCCTCGGGGTCGGGGGTGGGGTCATCATTTCTTAACCCCGGGGCCCCACCGGTCTCGGGGTGCATCGTCATTCCCCCCCCCGGCACCCCCTCGGGGTCGGGGGGTGGGGTCATCATTTCTTAACCCCGGGGCCCCCACCGGTCTCGGGGTGCATCGTCATTCCCCCACCCCCGGCACCCCCTCGGGGTCGGGGGGTGGGGTCATCATTTCTTAACCCCGGGGCCCCCACCGGTCTCGGGGTGCATCGTCATTCCCCACCCCCGGCACCCCCTCGGGGTCGGGGGGTCCATCATTTCTTAACCCCGGGGTCTCGGGGTCATTCCCCCACCCCGGCACCCCTCGGGGTCGGGGGGTGGGGTCATCATTTCTTAACCCCGGGGCCCCACCGGTCTCGGGGTGCATCGTCATTCCCCCACCCCGGCACCCCCTCGGGGTGGGGTCATCAGCGATCAACATGCGACTCAACTGCCAAGGAAAACACAACTATCAGGTTGCACGGTGCTTACACATGATTTTCAGCGCATGGCCATGCCTCGCCGCAGTACCATTCGGTACTCCGTGATTGTGCCCCGTTACGGAGGGCCATGCCTCATAACGATGTTTGGCGCGTTGCATGCCCTGTGCATGACCATGCCTTGCCGGCGTACCATTCGTACTCCGTGATTGTGCCCCGTTACGGAGGGCCATGCCTCATAACGGTGTTTGGCGCGTTGCATGTCCCTGTGCCATGCCTCGCTACGGCGTACGACTCGCTACCTCTAGCAATGGTGCCAGTCATATCAACCGGCGCGTACACTGGTACCGGACAGCATACGATGGAGATCTTCCAAAGCCGCAAGTTGGGTATTCGGACAGGTATAAAAGACACAACTCACGCTGTAAGTGGGATCTGAACTCTGGTTTTTCTGAGCTTTCTTCCTCCCAGCAAAAACCCTAACCGCCTCAGCTCCTCTTCGCTGGAGCGGTTCTTTGTCTGAGCCCAAGCAACTAACTTGATCGTCGGAGGGTCCCCACCGGCGCCACCGGTCCCCGGGGACTTTTCTTGCAGGACTTCGAGGAGAGACGTCCGTCATCCCCGACGTTCGAGGAGTCTTGGCGTCATCAGATTGGCGCGCCAGGTAGGGGGAGTGTAAGAAAGACGTCGAACCAGCAGCTTTCTTCTTTCTCCTGTCTTCAGGACCTCAAAGCCATGGTGACGACTCGAACGAAAGGAGTTTCAGCCGGTCGCGCTGGGGGGCAGCGCTGCGGGGCTGGTCCACCCGCGGAGGCCCCCCCGGCTCTCGCATCCTGTTTCCCGGAGCCTCCGAATCTCCAGGGGGCAGGGCCTTCTGCTCCGCAAATGACGTCCCTGCGTCTGCTCCAACTCAGGAGATCGATTCGCTGCCCTGGCCACGCAGGTCCAGTCGTTGGCGATGGTTCAAGGCATGCAGCACCAGCAAGCGCCTTGCGCAACCGGAGCCGAACCCGTCTGTCCCTGGGGTGATGCAGCCTAGCCAGCATTCCTCCCGCCGGAGATCGCCAGTTCCTGCAGATCATCGCCGCCGATCCCCGGCCAAGCCGCATCACCGCGAGGCATCCAAAAGGCCCCGGTCTCCTTCTCGCACGCCAGCGTCTCCTAAGCGGCGGCACGGAAAGGAGGCGGAGCGCCCGCGCCGGCATCGCCGCCCCCGTTCTTCTTCTGAATCTTCGGGGAGGGCTCCTTTGATGGCCGGATGCCTCGTCGAGCTGAGCGTCGACTCGAGGAGTGCAACCAGAAGCTGGAGGAACTTAGCCGTCGGATCACCCACCTGCCAGAGACTGACTACGACAGTCGGCCTCCCCTGTCCCGCCGCATCATGGAGGAGCCTATCTCTACCAGGTTCGCCTTCCTCAACTGGACCCATACGATGGGACTACGGACCCCCTGGACCATTTGGAGAGCTACAAGGTACTCATGCAAGTTCAGGGGGCCACTGACTCGCTTATGTGTGTGCTTTCCCGGCTACTGAAAAAAGCTGCCCGGGCTTGGTATTCTCGCCTGCCGCCACGAAGCATCGACTCCTTCCGCCAGTTGGAGAGGGCTTTTCTGGCCCACTTTGACGCCTGCCGGAAGATCCCGAGGGTGGCGGACAGTCTGTTTGCCGTTCAGCAGAAGAATGGCGAGCCTCTGCGGGACTATGTTGCCCGGTTTAAAGGAGGCCGCCCTGGAGGTCTACAACTTGGAAGACTCGGTGGCTACCTTGGCTCTGAAGCGGGGGCTCCGCCCTTCTCGCTTCGCATACTCTCTTGACAAAAAGCCGCCGGGCTCCTACTCCGAACTTTTGATCCGCGCCCAGAAGTACATCCGGGCAGACGAAGCTGACTTTTCCCGGCGTGAAGCTGGCGGGAGCATACCCAGGAAGCCAACCCAGCCAGAACCTGCCGAAGCCCGCCCCAGGAGGCCCGAGCCTCCTCGCCGACCAGACCACCGTCCTCGACCTCCTGCACCGAGAGACGGGCCTTACACTCCGCTGCTTGCCCCAATATCCCAGATCCTGCTCGAGATCGAAGGGGAGCCCTATCTGCAACGCCCTCCTCCCATCAACCCGAAGATTCCCCGGAACAAAAATCTCTACTGCCGCTACCACCGGGACCATGGCCACAACACCGACGACTGCCGGCAGCTGAAGAAAGCCATTGAAGACCTCATTCAACAAGGCCATCTGAGGAAGTTTGTCCAAAGGAACAACCGGGAGCTCCTGGCCCGTCAGCGCCTGCACCGCCGGTGATTGATAACACCCCGACGGAGAAGACAGTGGCGATGATTTCCTGGGGGGCAGGAGGCCCGTCGAAGAGACCAAGGGGAGAGGGAGGAGTGGAAGCTGTAATTCCTTTTTTCGAAAAGGACTTGGAGGGGGTTGTAAATAAAGATGATGATAGCGTCGTCGTATCCATGACGATTGCTAAACACCCTGTAAAACGAATCCTAGTCGACAGTGGAAGCTCCGTAGATGTTTTGAACTACGATGCCTTTGTTCGCATGAATCTGTCGCATGATCTACTTCGACCTGTCGTCACGCCTTTGATGGGATTCACAGGAGATTCTGTGAGGGTCGAGGGGAAATTACTCTTCCCGTAACGGCTGGAACGGCTCCGTGCCAAGCACTGTCCTTATAAAATTTTTGGTAGTCCGTGTGCCCCTGGCGTACAACGCGATTCTTGGGAGGCCCGGGCTCAACCTCTTGGATGCCGTCATATCCACCAAGCGGCTCCTGGTGAGGTTCCCAACCACCAGGGGATCGGCGAGATGCGAGGAGAAGGGCCTGCCGGCGCTTTGCTATCACTTGGCCCCCAGTCCCCAGGAGGCAGCCTGCACCGCCATCTGCACCGACACCCGAGGCCCTTGACCCGCGAGACTTGGAGAGGAGGGGGGAACCGGCCGAGCGGCTGCTCACTTTCCCCCTCGGGGAGGACCCCATGCAGACGGTTCGAGTTGGAGCCTTACTTCCGGACGAAGCTCGTGACCGGCTCCTTACCTTTCTGCGGGCCAACGCCGACGTCTTCGCATGGTCAGCGTCCGACATGCCCGGGATCCCGGAGGAGGTGATTACACATCAGCTCAACATTCGACCGGAGTGCCGGCCCGTCAGGCAGAAGAAAAGGAGTTTTGCCCCGGACCGGCAGAAGGCTGTTGACGAGGAGGTGCGGAAGCTGTTGGCGGCTGGCCATCCGCGAGGTGCGCTACCCCGACTGGTTGGCGAACGTCGTGATGGTTCGTAAGGCCAGTGGAAGCTGGAGAATGTGCGTGGATTTCACCGACCTCAATAAGGCGTGTCCCAAGGACAGCTTCCCGCTCCCCCGAATCGACCAGCTGGTAGACGCCACCTCCGGGCATGGGACGCTCAGTTTCATGGATGCGTTCTCGGGGTATAATCAAATCAAGATGAGCTCAGCAGATGAAGAAGCAACCTCCTTTGTCACGGAGAAGGGGATCTACTGTTACAGGGTGATGCCCTTTGGACTGAAAAATGCCGGGGCTACTTACCAAAGATTAATGAACAAGGTTTTTGAGGATCAGCTGGGGCGCAACATGGAGGTATATGTGGATGACATGCTGACCAAGAGCACCAACGCAGAAGACCATGTAGCAGACCTCGAGGAGACTTTCAACAATCTGCGCCGGTACCGGATGAAGCTC
Source organism: Calamus simplicifolius (assembly GCA_900491605.1). NCBI lineage: Eukaryota > Viridiplantae > Streptophyta > Magnoliopsida > Arecales > Arecaceae > Calamus > Calamus simplicifolius. The sequence continues at coordinate 17,327 of UESW01003440.1, forward strand.
AACCCCCACAAATGCGCCTTCGGAGTAGCGGCTGGCAAGTTCCTGGGTTTCATGGTGACCCAGCGCGGGATCGAGGCCAACCCCGACAAGATCAGAGCCATCCTGGAGATGCGGCCTCCGGTCAGCAAGAAGGAGGTGCAGCGCCTGACGGGGAGGGTGGCGGCCTTGAGTCGTTTCATGTCAAGGTCGGCGGAGAGGTGCCTGCCTTTTTTCAAGGCGCTGCGCAAGATTAACGGCTTCGAGTGGACGAAAGAGTGTCAGGGCTCCTTTGAAGAATTGAAGCAGTTTCTCTCCACTCCTCCGCTGCTGTCCAAGCCTGAAAATGGAGAGGAGCTCTTTTTATATCTGGCCGCTTCCCCCGAGGCTGTTAGCTCCGTGCTTGTGCGCATGGATACCGACGGAGCCCAGAAGCCAATCTATTATACCAGCAAGGTACTCCATGACGCTGAGACCAGGTATTCAAAAACTGAGAAGATTATCTTCGCCTTGGTGGTCTCTACTCAGCGCCTTCGGCCTTACTTTCAAGCCATCCCATCGTGGTGCTTACGGACCAGCCCCTGCGAGCTATCCTGTCTCGCCCCGACACCTCCGGCCGGCTGGCTAAATGGGCCATCAAGCTAAGCGAGTTCGACCTGTCCATCCGGCCAAGATCAGCCATGAAGTCCCAGGTGTTGGCGGATTTCCTAGTCGAGTGCTCCTGGACCGAGAAGGACGTGGAGGAGGCGCGACCGGAGGAGTTGGACCTCCCCCATCTGGGAGGTGGAGGACTGGATCCTGCATGTAGATGGAGCGGCAAACTCTCAAGGGAGTGGAGCCGGACTCATTCTCGCGAGCCCGGAGGGAGACGTGGTGGAGTACGCTCTCAGATTCCAGTTCCCGGCGACCAATAATCAGGCGGAGTACGAAGCCCTGCTGGCGGGGATGAGACTAGCTAAGGAGCTGGGCGCGGGGCGCTTGAGGGCCTTCACGGACTCTCAACTCATTTCTGGACAAGTCGGGGAGTACGAGGCTAGGGACCCCACCATGTCCCGCTACTTGAGCAAGGTGCAGTCCCAGGCGTCTCATTTTTCTTATTTCCGTGTCAGCTATATCCCCAGGGCGGAGAATGCCAGGGCTGACGCGCTGTCCCGTTTGGCCACTTCGGTCGACGGGACGTTGGGAAGAACATACGTGGAGCACCTACAAGTCCCAAGCATTGAGGCCGCGGATGAAGTGCTGCCGGTGGAGCAGGAGCCCTCCTGGATGGACGCCTACATCCGGTACTTGACTGACGGCACTCTCCCGGAGGACCCCGCTGAGGCCAAGCTGCTCAAACGAAGGGCCCCGAGATTCTTGATGATGGACGGGAAGCTTTATCGGAGATCTTTCTCATACCCGGTCCTCAGGTGTGTGGGGCCAACTGAATCAGATTATATCCTCAGGGAGATCCACGAAGGCGTATGCGGGAGTCATCTGGGGGGCAGAGCCCTAGCTTACAAGGCCCTGCGCCAAGGGTACTTTTGGTTGACAATGAAGGAGGATGCGGCCGAGCTTGTCAAGAAGTGTGATAGCTGCCAACGTCATGCCAATATCCAGCGACAGCCGACACTCACCTGACCCCCTGGTGGCCTTGGCCCTTTGCCCAGTGGGGCATGGATATCTTGGGTCCATTTCCCCCGGCTTCCGGGCAGCGGAAGTTCCTCTTGGTGGCGGTGGACCACTTCACCAAGTGGGTTGAAGCCGAGGCTCTGGCCAAGATTACCGAGAGCAAAGTGAGATCTTTCTTCTGGAAGTCAATCATATGTCGGTTCGGGCTGCCGCGCACACTAGTCACTGATAATGGCCGGCAGTTTGACAATGCGCCTTTCCGGGAGTTCTGCTCCGAGCTGGGTATCTGTCAGAGGTTCACTTCCGTCGGGCATCCTCAAACCAACGGGGCAGGCTGAAGTGACCAACCGAATCATCCTCCAGGACTGAAGTCTCGACTGGATGGCTGCAAGGGACGATGGGTGGAGGAGCTCCCCAACGTGCTATGGGCCTATCATACAACGCCTCGAGCCCCCACTGGTGAAACGCCGTTCAGCTTAGTCTTTGGCTCTGAAGCTGTTATCCCTGTGGAGATCGGAGCACCCAGCCCCCGGGTGGAGGCTTACAGTGAAGAAGGTAACCCTGACCAACTGCGAGCCAACCTCGACCTGGTGGAGGAAGTGCGGGACAGGGCGCGGCTTCGAATGGCAGCCTACCGGCAACGGGCCGCAAAATACTACAACGCACGCGTGCGCCCCGGACGTTCCTACCAGGAGACCTAATCCTTCGACGGGCTGAGGTCTCAAAGCCAACTGAGGGAGGCAAGCTAGCCCCTAACTGGGAGGGACCTTACCGGATCACCGAGACGCTGCGCCACGGGGCTTACAAAATTGAAGAACTTGATGGGACGCCACTCCCTAGGACGTGGAATGCGGATAACCTCCGCCGGTATTATCAGTAATGTATCCCTCTTTTCATGTTAAGTATCATCCGTGTTTGCTTGGGTTTTCACCCCTTATTCAATGCTAACAAGATTCAATTTTAGCTCCAAATCTTCACTCAAAGCCCTGCACTAGCAGGCACAAAGCCCAGTGTACCACTGGCAGAGCAGTGTGCCACTGGCTCTCAACAACAAAGCCCGGTGCCCCGTCGGCACTCAAAGCCCTGCACTAGCCAGGCACAAAGCCCAGTGTACCACTGGCAGAGCAGTGTGCCACTGGCTCTCAACAACAAAAGCCCGGCGCCCCGTCGGCACTCAAAGCCCTGCACTAGCCAGGCACAAAGCCCAGTGTACCACTGGCAGAGCAGTGTGCCACTGGCTCTCAACAACAAAAGCCCGGCGCCCCGTCGGCACTCAAAGCCCTGCACTAGCCAGGCACAAAGCCCAGTGTACCACTGGCAGAGCAGTGTGCCACTGGCTCTCAACAACAAAAGCCCGGCGCCCCGTCGGCACTCAAAGCCCTGCACTAGCCAGGCATAAAGCCCAGTGTACCACTGGCTCTCAACAACAAAAGCCCGGTGCCCGTCGGCACTCAAAGCCCTGCACTAGCCAGGCACAAAGCCCAGTGTACCACTGGCAGAGCAGTGTGCCACTGGCTCTCAACAACAAAAGCCCGGCGCCCCGTCGGCACTCAAAGCCCTGCACTAGCCAGGCACAAAGCCCAGTGTACCACTGGCAGAGCAGTGTGCCACTGGCTCTCAACAACAAAAGCCCGGCGCCCCGTCGGCACTCAAAGCCCTGCACTAGCCAGGCACAAAGCCCAGTGTACCACTGGCAGAGCAGTGTGCCACTGGCTCTCAACAACAAAAGCCCGGCGCCCCGTCGGCACTCAAAGCCCTGCACTAGCCAGGCACAAAGCCCAGTGTACCACTGGCAGAGCAGTGTGCCACTGGCTCTCAACAATAAAAGCCCGGCGCCCCGTCGGCACTCAAAGCCCTGCACTAGCCAGGCACAAAGCCCAGTGTACCACTGGCAGAGCAGTGTGCCACTGGCTCTCAACAACAAAAGCCCGGCGCCCCGTCGGCACTCAAAGCCCTGCACTAGCCAGGCACAAAGCCCAGTGTACCACTGGCAGAGCAGTGTGCCACTGGCTCTCAACAACAAAAGCCCGGCGCCCCGTCGGCACTCAAAGCCCTACACTAGCCAGGCACAAAGCCCAGTGTACCACTGGCAGCAGTGTGCCACTGGCTCTCAACAACAAAAGCCCGGCGCCCCGTCGGCACTCAAAGCCCTGCACTAGCCAGGCACAAAGCCCAGTGTACCACTGGAAGAGCAGTGTGCCACTGGCTCTCAACAATAAAGCCCGGCGCCCCTCGGCACTCAAAGCCCTGCACTAGCCAGGCACAAAGCTCAGTGTACCACTGGCAGAGCAGTGTGCCACTGGCTCTCAACAACAAAAGCCCGGCGCCGTCGGCACTCAAAGCCCTACACTAGCCAGGCACAAAGCCCAGTGTACCACTGGCAGAGCAGTGTGCCACTGGCTCTCAACGACAAAAGCCCGGTGCCCCGTCGGCACTCAAGGCCCTGCACTAGCCAGGCACAAAGCCCAGTGTACCACTGGCAGAGCAGTGTGCCACTGGCTCTCAACGTCAAAAGCCTGGCGCCCATCGGCACTCAAGGCCCTGCGTAGCCAGGCGAAGCCCAGCTAACCGCCGGGGAGCGGTACAACAATGATTCTTCACGGTCAAGACCCGACACCCTGTCGGTCAAATGAGAGCTAAGTCCCGCAGGCGTCACGCTGCGCGTCAGACGAGCACCAGGTCAATGCTTGACAAGGCGCTGCGCCTAGGGGGGCCTACCAACCTAGTCTCCGATCGGCGGCATCCTGCTCCTAAAATTTAACTCTACCTGGCTCTAACTCTAGGTTTAAGCGACTAAGGCAGGGTGGCGCGGTGGGGATGTGTCCCCTGGGATTATCAGAATGAATAGAGTCGCGGGGCCATACATCAATCGCTGAAGTCAACAACAATTTAGAGATCATTGTGAAGAGTATTTTCATTAACTGAGGACTACAAAACTCTGACTTAGTCGGGCTTACAAAAGCAAGAAAAGAAAAAGCAAAATCACGGGTGCAAGTCATGGCTCTGCCGGCGCGGGCTCGTCGTCGGAAGGGGCCTGGTCTGATAATTGTTCCAATTCGACCTCCAGGGCCCGGGGGAAATTCAAATCCCTGGCCACCTTTCCTTGGCATGCTGGAAAACCGTCAAGGAATACAGCGGCCGAAGCTTCGGCCAGGTCATCTGCAAAATGCTCAGACGCCTTGTATTCCTCAACAGCCCGGCGGCCCGAGCTTTCTCCAGCGAGGGCCTCCACCGCGATCCTTTCAGCCTCTCGAGCGCAGGCTTATCTCCTCTCGAGCGCGGCTCACTCCTCCTCGCACCGGCAGGTCTCCTCCTTGCCACTCTTGCTTCTTCCGCCGCCACGCCCGCCCGGTCCTCGGCCTCCTGAAGAGCTGAGGCCAACTCAGAGATGTGCATATCTCTGGCCATGACCGCGCTCTCAGCTCCGCCATCTGAGAAAGCGCTGCGCGCGTGCGGTGGCCTCCATCTCCGCCCGGCTCATGGCGGCCCTCACCTCGCTCGCGCAGGTCTCCTTGACCGCCTCCAGTGCCCTCTCTGCCTCTTCCGCGCGGCGCTGGGCCTCCTCGATCTCCTTCTGCGTCTCCCGCAGAACGTTCTTTCCCCCTTGGATTACCTCCCGGCAGCCCTCAGGAGTGCGCGATCTGCACGCATAGCCCAGGTCAGCGAAATATACACGTATGAACAATAAAGGGGGAAAAACGAAATTGCTTACCTTGACCACGGTGGCATAAGAGTCCCGGAAGAATGCACCCGCCCCCTGATGACTGAGATCCTCGATGATCCTAAGATCGAAGACTGGACCCAGGACCCGCTCGGCCCAATGGCCGTCGTCCAGAGAGTTTCGGGGCGGACTGGGTGCGCCCCCCCCACCTCCACCGTTCAGATGTCCCCGGCTCTGTGTGCGGGCCACTCCCAAGTGGCCCCTCAGGAGGCGGGCTCGCGGGGCCGGATGGTCCCTCACCCCAGTCCCTGGCAGCATCTGGTGGGGTCACTCCCCCTGGGACCGGGAACTCCTCGGTTGGCACGTGCGCCCCCGCTGCTAGCTCTTCGGCGGTGGTTCTCGCTGTCGCTCCCAACTCCGGGGAGTGTCGGCCGTAAGGTCAACCTCCGGTACGGCTAGGACGTGTGGCGGAGCCGGGGGTGGAGAGACTAGTGTCGGGGGTGAGGCCCGGACCACCGGGCATTTCGGGGCCGGGGCCTGCTGGCCCCTAGACGACCCCTCTCGGCCCCTTTTCTTGGCGGCCTTTATCAATTTCGCTGTCGGAATTTTCATCGCTGCATGACACAGGTCAGGTTTTCAGAACAGTAAAAAAAAAAAAAAAAAAAGAAGAAGGGCGGAATTTCTGGCTAAGTATGGAGAAGCCTACCCCGATGGGAAATGAGGCCCGCCGACTCCAAGTGGTCCTCCGATAGCAGCAAGGTGTATCGGGAATTTCGGTGGTCAGCAGCAACCCCATCGCCTCCCGGTCTCCAGGCTGAATAGCCACGGCGTTCCCTCGGAGGTCGGGGTCCCCCCACCGGGGCCGGACTTGGTCAATGTTGGCAAAAAAGAAGCGGGGTTTCCACCCCTTGATTGATGAAGGCAGGAGGAGCTTCAGAACCCTGTTGGGTCGGGGCTGGAATAGCCACCACCCTTTTTGGTTTCGGAGGGAATAGAAATTGCGAAACAAACTGATCCTAGGAGTAATACCTAGGCGGTGACAAAGAATAACAAAGGCGCTAATCACACGATAGGAGTTCGGGACTAGCTGAGAAGGAGTCAGGGAGTAAAAATCAAGGAGGCTGACAAAGAAAGGGTGGAAGGGAGGACGAAGACCTGCCTGCAGGCAGATCTCGTAGAGGGCTACTCGACCGGGTCAGGAGGAGATGACCCGGTCGTCAGGCGTGGGAAGGAATAACTCAATCTCCCTAGGGATCCTATAGCGGGCCCGGATCCTTTCCAGGTCCGACCGTTCATGACGGAGGCCGTCCCCTCTGGAGACTCCTCCACCCTTGAGGAGGTCCCGGCCCTCGGCCGGTGGCCCCTCGATGGGGCCCCACCGGTGGCCCGTCGCCGGGCCAGAGGGATGTGGTCCTCTGGATCGGAGGACCACTCGAGTGGTGGGGAAGGAGAAGGAGAAACATGGTGACTCACAGAAGGAGGACGGTCCGCAGAACCGTCCTCCGAGGTCCAAGAAGGGGAACTCATAAATGAAACAGGAGACGCTAACCTGGGAGGGCGAAGAAAACCAGGTGCAGGCTCGCAGGTCATAGGAGAAACTGGAAGACAAGCAAGGAGGAAGACAATGGCGATGTAGCATCAGTCCACTCCTCAGTTAGCTTTATTGAATTTTTGAAATGTCCCGCCATGTCTCGTCGGCCACGCGGATCCTTGCCATACGCCGGTTCGCCTCGAAGAACGCCTCAGCGCGTGGTGCGGCACGCCTCCGCCAGTGATGGGACCTTGCTAACGTCGCTGTAATAAGAGGAAATGATGATACGCCTTTTTGCGCGGACTCCGAAGAGCCCGTCCTCATTCTCGAGGGTGATCATGGCTGGCGCGGTGTACGAAGGGCCGCCTCCTTACATTCCCCACACCGTCCGCATAAAGGTCGAGGATAGGGATCAGCCACATGGAGGACGCCCCTTGAGCCTCAGCGGTGGGACCCGCTTCACCCCAGGGGCGAGGGGGCATCTGATATGACTGATCCCAGCATCATCAGAAAAGGTAACGGCAGCCATCGTCATTCCCCCACCCCCGGCACCCCCTCGGGGTCGGGGGGTGGGGCCATCATTTCTTAACCCCGGGGCCCCTACCGGTCTCGGGGTGCATCGTCATTCCCCCACCCCCGGTACCCCTCGGGGTCGGGGGGTGGGCCATCATTTCTTAACCCGGGGCCCCTACCGGTCTCGGGTGCATCGTCATTCCCCCACCCCGGCACCCCCTCGGGGTCGGGGGTGGGGCCATCATTTCTTAACCCTGGGGGCCCCTACCGGTCTCGGGGTGCATCGTCATTCCCCCACCCCCGGCACCCCCTCGGGGTCGGGGGGTGGGGCCATCATTTCTTAACCCCAGGGGCCCCTACCGGTCTCGGGGCGCATCGTCATTCCCCCACCCCGGCACCCCCTCGGGGTCGGGGGTGGGGCCATCATTTCTTAACCCCGGGGCCCCTATCGGTCTCGGGGTGCATCGTCATTCCCCACCCCCGGCACCCCCTCGGGTCGGGGGGTGGGGCCATCATTTCTTAACCCCGGAGCCCCTACCGGTCTCGGGGCGCATCGTCATTCCCCCACCCCCGGCACCCCCTCGGGATCGGGGGGTGGGGCCATCATTTCTTAACCCCGGGGCCCCTACCGGTCTCGGGGTGCATCGTCATTCCCCACCTCCGACACCCCCTCGGGGTGGGTGTCATCAGCGATCAACATGCGACTCAACTGCCAAGGAAAACAGCAACTATCAGACTGCACGGTGCTTACACATGATTTTCAGCGCATGGCCATGCCCCGCCGCAGTGTACCATTCAGTACTCCTGTGATTGTGCTCCGTTACGGAGGGCCATGCCTCATAACGATGTTTGGCGTATTGCATGTCCCTGTGCATAACCATGCCTTGCCGTAGTGTACCATTCAGTACTCCTGTGATTGTGCCCCGTTACGGAGGGTCATGCCTCATAACGATGTTTGGCGCGTTGCATGCCCCTGTGTATAACCATGCCTTGCTACGGCGTACGACTTGCTACCTTTAGCAATGGCGCCTAGTCATATCAACCGGCGACGTACACTGAGCGCCTACACGGCTACCGGACGCGTGTGGTATTACACGCAGCAACGATATGATGGAGATCTTCCAAAGCCGCAAGTTAGAGTATTCGGACAGGTATAAAAGACACACACTCACGCTGTAAGTGGGATCAAAACTCTGGTTTTCTGAGCTTTCTTCCTCCCAGCAAAAACCCTAACCGCCTCAGCTCCTTTTCGCTGGAGCGGTTCTTTGTCTGAGCCCAAGCAACTGACTTGATCGTCGGAGGGTCCCCACCGGCGCCACCAGTCCCCGGGACTTTTCTTGCAGGACTCGAGGAGGGAGACGTCCGTCATCTCCGACGTTCGAGGAGGGTGTCTTGGCATCATCAGTGGTGATGCTGATGAGTTGGGGCTTTTATGGGTCTGAATAAGTTTACTTAATAGTATCAAGGATTGTCAGGTTGTATGGATCCTCTATCAGCGTGTGGGTGTTGGTTTAAGACTTATTAATGTAATCTGAAGTTCACTATGTGAACTTATTGGTTTGACTATCAGTATGGAGAAGTATGGTTACTTTTCGTTTGCTTATATCAGTGTTTTATGTGATGAACATGTAGTTTCTATTTTCTAAGTGCCAATGCCTTCTAAGTTCTGAAGTAAGTTTTAATATGGAGGCAACTTGATTGCCATATCTATATTGCTTGGGAGCAACTACTTGCCGTTAAATTGGCCGTTGACATTTCACGCTACTTTGGACATGGTTCTGGAGTTATTTTCAAGTTAGTATTTTTTGTGGTCTAATGTTGCTTGTACATCTCGAGCCTAACCTGTGCAATGATCCTTAAATAGATCACACGACTTTGTTTTTCATGAGAGCTTTAGGTAGTGTTTGAAATAGGGGATAAGAGAGGATATCATATCTCAAGCCATGGGATAGCCCAAAGGGATAATCCATGGTTAATCGTGGTTAACCATGGGATATCCCCTCAATTTATTCCCTAGAAAATTTGGAATAGCCGGTTATCCCTCCAAATAAGAGTTATCCTATGCCTTTTTGCATTTGAAATGATCAATGGGATAGCCAAGGAATATCAGGTTATCCCATACACTTATCCATGCTATCAAAGATCATACAAGCCTGTCCTCTTTTTTGTTTGCTTGATTGCTTAAGCACAGGTTGCCAAAATATCAAATTCTATTGCCATCAGATAGGTTATTGTGTCTGCTGTGCTTTCAAAAACGAGTTAATCCATCGGTTGTTTTGTTTTTTGGTTTTATTTTCTGTTATATTTTGGGTTAATCCGTTTGTTGTGCATCCTGATAATGGTTAAGCTTTGCTTTTGGAATGACAGTACAAACGGTGCTTGTCACACTAATGCCTGCAACAGTAGAGCATATAAGGAGACTCTTCCATGATTTATATGTCAAAAGAACCGAAGCTTTCCAGGATCCAGGTTGTAAAAGTTGAACATTTTCTACCAATGAGGCCTAGTGGAGGCGTTGTTTGGGCCATTTGATCCGAATTAATCTCATTGCTGCATTAAAAATTATAAGAATAGTTTAAAATTTAATAAAAAGTTTTAGGAATATCTTCTTTTATATTTTTAATCAAATACAACTAGAGGGAATAATAAAAAAAAAATATTCTATATTTTTTTTATTTGCTATAACAAATAAATAATCGAAGGATATCCCATAAAAAAATTCTACTTTATACACTTATTTAAGAATAATTTTTTTCTGCCTTACACTATCTAACTATTTTACGATGTGTAATTTTTAATATAAATTATTCTTCGATTCCGCCTTGCCACTTTAAGCCAACTCATGTGTCTCCAAAAGAAAACATCTCTTCGAACAGGAAATATATTCAAAGTACTTCAGGATATATAATAAATTAAGATCAATTATAATACCTGTAAAATATATTCCATGAACATTTAGGATACACCATAATCAAGTAATAATATTTAAATAAAAATATACTTAGCATTTTTATGTTTTTATAAAATGATTTTAAATATACTCAATTTGATAGTATGTAAATATAAATTTCTACAAAATAATATATACCATAATATCAGCAGTAGAGTGATGGAACAAAATTTTAGCACTAAACTCACTAGTTATGGGGCTGATTTTTTTTCTAGCTTTTTAAACCTATCATGAAAAAGTGTTGATTTTAAATATACATAAATTATATATATATTATATATATATATATATATATATATATATATATATATATATATATATATATATATATATATATACACACACATTATATATATTATAGAAGTCATTATCATATTATAATTATATATATAATATATAATATATTAATAATTTATATCATATTCTATCATATTAATTATTAATATAATACATATTATATTATTAATAATTATAATATTATCAATATATTATTTTTATAGTATTTATTATATTAATAATAATATTTATTATTATTTATTATAATAATATTATTATAGCTTCACACAATTAAGGAAGATGAACAAGTACCAATTGGATTCATTTTGAGCTGTGGTGGTCCAAATTGGGATGGCCTTATCTACCTTGCTTTCTTGCAACGAAACGGGCTTATGGGTGCTGCGGGTCTGGGTTATGTACTAGCCGAAAGTGCAGGAGCTAAGTGTCACACAGGGCAAAGTGCTACATCGATGGAAGCCACCTTTTGAACCTATGAGGGTCACAGAACAAAGTGCTACATTGATGGGAGCCACTTCTTGAACCTGTGGGGGCCAAGAATGTCGCCTCTCTAAGGGAGATAGATTGTGATGCCCCTTCCAATAGTTCTATATCAAAAAATTGGAGTTGATTGTATGGTTTATAACCAGTTAAGAAAGATAGGCAAGTACCAATTGGATTTCTTTGAGTTGTAGGGGCCAAAATTGGTATGAGCCTTGTCTATCTTGCTTTCTTATAACAAATGAACTTATGGGTGCTGCGAGCCCGGGGCATAGGTCATTACATTAGCACCCGGTAAAACTTTTCCTTGGACTCATGGAAGAGTAGCCCAAACTCTCACATCTTGGACCAGAAGGGAGGCTTCAATTCCACATTACATTGCTTCCACGTTTTGATTCCCGTTAACACTGGACTTCGTTTGTCCAAAAGCCTGGATTTGGCCTAAATAAGAGAGGTGGGCGTATAATGAAAAATCGGTTAGAAGAAACCACACAGTCATCACCGGACGTGGCCCCTGGCCCACACCGGCCGTGCGGCTAATCGTGATCGGCATCCAACGGTCATCACCACGGACAACGCTTCCGAACGGCGGGATCTCACGCCGCAATCATGCAAGCAATGGGGCCGTAAGGGCGGAATTTAACACGCGGCTACAGCGGCGGTTGTACCAAAAGAAATAAACCAAAGAACAATAGCGAGTGAAATTTGTGATATTTTATATTTATCCGTAGATCTTTCATTATTTTGTTGAGGTCGTGGCCTTCGCTTCTTGGCAAGAGAGAAGTTGCGATCGTGGTCTTGATCGGCATTCATTTCGACTACCGTTTCTTCCTTCCAACTCTTTCCCTTTCACTTTCGTGGCCTTGACCGGCATTCATTTCGACTACCGTTTCTTCCTTCCGACTCTTTCAATTTCACTTTCATTGGAAAACGAACTTACTAAAATGACCATGTAATTAGTAGTCTTCTTGACACTATTTTTAGCTGGGTAGCCTTGTATGCATTCGATACCATATTTTCAGCCATATGCCATTAATTCTTTTTTATCAAGAAGATAGACTACCAGTAATGCGGGATGACGAAAAGAAAAGAAAAGAAAAGAAAAAAAAACATTATTGGTATGCATAAAATATTCTTATGATAGATTCTCTTCCGGATTGATGGAATCCTCTTCCGGGTCAGAAATATAGTGGAATCATCTTTCCATTATTTCCTCAGATTTTGCTCATTCTATATATATATATATATATATATATATATATATATATATATATATATATAGGGGAGAGGATCCAATATATGGTGATGCAAGTGAATGTAACTGATGTGGGGTAAAAAGTTCACGCATAAAGATGGGACCTGCTTTGGGATATGGTTGATCGACCTTTTTGAGCCGAATGATACTTCACTGAGCTATTCTATTGGCATCTTCGCCCAAGTCTCGCCACAACGAGCTTCAGCCGACCCTCAGCTTCTTTTTCTGAGTCTCGCTCTTGAACTAGGGTTGCCGAACCTCAACAATCGGGTGTCGCTCGACCGATTGTTCCTTATGCCAACATTTGGCCCGCACCGATCATTTCGGACACTAGATCACTATGATCGTGAAAATCTCAGAATAAGCCTCATTACACAAAAATGGGAGCCAAATATAATCTTTTTCCTGATTAGCGGAATCTGAAATCCCTCTGATAAGGTTTACGTCAAAATCAGCCTTATCCTTCTCCAAATTTTGCAACTGCAACTGAAAAATCAGGTAACAACATATCATCTTTGCTACCTTTAAACATCATGTAACAACATACTATCTTTGCTACCTTTAAACATCAAGTCTCAGAATCCCTTTAGTACGCACCGAAAAAACCTTCAGGGATGCCATTACACTCCAGAACCCCTCTCTAAAATTTTCATCTCTCCAAATTTTCTCCACATTATCTGTGATCAAGGATATCTGCTGATTTGGGCATCGAAGGATCTTCTGTAGGGATCACCCACCTCAATCTTTTGTGTGAGGACACTGTTTTGTAGGTCCACAAGGATGGGAGGGCGCCACTTGGACTCCCGCATGCACTACCATTTTGCTCTAAGTCAAGAAACGAAAATCTGCAGCAACAAATTGGTGCTAGAGGAAGGGCTTCAAGTTTCTAAAAACTTAAAATCCTAGAAGAAAAATTTCAAAAGAGAAAGACAACATCCTGAATGGTGAATCGTAGATGCCCTTGACCAGGCCGCCTCTCAAAGGCCTGGTCCCTCGCAGAACATGGCATCCTCACAACCATCCCAATATGCTGCTCCGTTGTCACCTGCAGCACCCATTGCTTAGGACCAATTCAGCATATCGGTCCAGCAAGTTTAGGCCTTGACGTAATTCGTGCAAGGACTCCAAGGAGTCTTTCTCCCAACTGTACCCAATCTTCAGTCTCTTGGGCACTCAGCAATATCCCGCTGGAGCAGTCTTATCGGTGCAATCAATGGCTCCTCCACCTAATCAGATTGAAGCCACGATTCCCCCACGATAACTTGGCCATGAAGTGGGGAAGACAGAAGCAATTCCACCTAAAGCTAGAGACGAAGGCCTCCTCCGGCCTCGTCAGGCCCGTTCCTTATCCCTGGCTTCCTCTTATCATGGTTGATGCTCAGATGTCGATCTCCTCTTCTGGCTCCTCCATCAACATAGGCCGAAGCAGTTGCCCAAATCACTAAGGTTTGAGCCAAAGACTTTGTCTGATGGTCAATCATCTGCTGATTCGGTCTTCTACACACCATCATTGCTGACAATGGTCGGCAATTCGATAACCCAAGATTCTAAGAGTTCTGCCAAGATCAGAGCATCATCCACGACTCATCTTAGTTGGGCATCCACAAACTAATGGCGAGACGAAGGTAGCTAACCGAATGTTGTTGCAAGGATTAAAGGCTCGGTTTAATAGAGGATGCGGTAGATGAGCTGATGAGCTTCACCATATCCTTTGGGCTTACCGAACAACGTAAAGGATTTTCATTGATGAAACTCCATTTAGGATGGCCTTTGGCACTGAAGCCGTCATCTCGGTCGAAGTGGGCCTACCCTTGCCCAGAGTCAAAAGTTATTTCGAAGAAGCAAACGATGAACAACTGCGGGCTAACCTCGACCTAATTGAATAAGTCAGAAAAAATGCCCAAATCAAATGGCTACATACCAATAGAGCGTGTCTAGTTACTACTCTTCCCGAGTGAAAGGAAAGCTCTTCCTTCCCAGTGACCTTATGCTTCACAAAGCTTCGTCTCTAAGCCGACGAAACAAGAAAAACTGACTCTGAACTGGAAAGGCCCCTACCAAGTTGCAAAGGCCATCAGACCAGGCACCTATCAGCTCCAAGACCTCGATGGAAAAACCATCCCTAGAACATAAAAATTGGACAACCTTGAGTATATTATCAGCAAAGTATTCCTCAACTGAATGATCTTGTTCGTTGTAATAAACTTCTCTGCATTTAAATATATCCTCTCCAAATAATCATCTTTTGCTAAATGTTAATGAGAAATAGGTTTCTTCCAATTGCTAGTCCTACGAATTCTATCTCCGAACCCCTCAGTCGGGCTGAGGTTTTTCTATATTATTTCTTCAACCTCGGTAGGGCCAAGCAATTTCTCCAAACCTCGGCAAGACTGAGCATGTTCTACATTATTTCTTTGAACCTTGGCAGGGCCAAGCACATTATACTTATTCTCTGAACCTCAATAGGGCCAAGCACATTATTTCTCTGAAACTCGGCAAGGCTGAGCACATTATACTTATTCTTCAAATCTTGGAAGGCCAAGCAAGTTATTTCTTCAAACATTAACAGGGCCAAGCACGTTATTTCTTCGAACCTCGGCAAGACTGGGCATATTATTATTTATTCTTTGAACCTCGGCAGGGTCGAGCATACTACATAGTTTCTCCGAACCCTCAACTAGACTAAGATATTTTTTTATTAAGTCTCCAAACCTCGATAGGGTCAAGAACATCTAGTTAACTCTATGAACCCTCACCTAGGTAGAATTCCTTTTTCTTTATATCTCTGAACCTCGATAGGATGAGTATGATCTATTGTCTTCTCGAACCTTCAGCCGGGCTGAGACATCTCTAAGTTATTTCTTCGATCTTTCGGTTGAAACACCCTTATGCTATTCCCATGGAGCCTAAGTTTCTAAGTTCAATGATTGCAAAACATTCTGAGCAAATAGCTACGCAAATATCATTCACAAAGCTATGAAGAATGTACAAGCAATTGAAAAAAAAAAATTCATTAACTTGCTTATTACAAAAGAATTGTTTATAACAATAGTGCCTTACAACACAAAAAAAAAATCTCTTCAGTTACAAAAAGAAACAAAGGATAAATTCAAGGCTTGGCTGGATTATTCGGTGTTGATCCTTTCTTAGGGGAAACCACCAAAGAAGGAAGAGCTGGAGTAGATTGGCTCATTTCTTCAGTAATGGATGGGGGAACCATAGCCGAGTCTACCTTCACGGCTTTTTTGAACTCTATCTCCAGGGCACCATCTTTGTCGAGCTCGGCTTCGGCGGATAAGGGAGTTGCAACTGGGTATCAGCCGACATTGAGGCAACACAATACCCCTCATCCTCTAGGAAGGAGAGGTCCAAGTCAGGGTACTACTGGATGATCCTATGATGCGTCTTAGTCACCCCTAACATATAGGCCTCCTTCGAGAATGAGAGTTTCTCCTCGAGAAACTAGGCTGAACTCTTATATTTTTCCTGATTGTTAGCCTCATTCATCCGGACTTGAGACTCGAAGCTTTGTAGATGGCGCATAAATAATTCTTCTAACATCTTGATGCGCTCCATTGATCGAGCTTTGTTCTCCTTTGCCTAAGAAATAAAGCCGATAGATCTCATTTAGAAAGAGGTGAGGTAGAATTTATGGTTATGGAAGAGTGAACAAAGTCTATACCTTTGCAATGATGTTGACCTGCCGAGTAACCTTTGCCCTTGCCTCTGTAGCCTGCTTGTGAAGCCTTTTCTTCTCCTTCTTATAATGGTTAAGCTTCCCCTAGGCATATTCCAGCTTTGCTCGATCCTCTTCTGCCTTATATTGGGTGGACGCAAGCTCATCCAAAGTTTTTGCAGCCTGCTATCGGCAAGATTCAAGCTTGCGACCTTTGTCAGCAAGGCTCTTATTCAGCATATTTATTTCCTTTGTGGTCTTTGCTCGAGACATCGACAATGTCGACCAGGCTTCCTCGGCCGATATACGGGCTATTTCAAGCTCAGCCTAGGTCTTGGCTAGCTTTTCAACTGCTAGCTAGCCAACCCTCTTTATTTCGAAGTTGCAAGCTTCTATTACGGCTATCAACCGCCTATAAAGTGCCCTTTGGAGGATAATCCCTTGCAACCAAACAAAGTGAGCAAGCCCGGAGATAACAAAATATCAAAGAGAAGAGAAAAAAAGACATTCTCACTTACCCAGAAGGCATAAATGTTCATGTCCTTCAAAAGGTCCTCACTCCCAAGCAACGGGAGGTCCTCCAAGATTTTAGGGAGCTCAAACCCCTTGACTATGAAGGAGACTATCCCTTGCTCAGCTTCCTCATGCTCCGCATCCAAAGGACCTATTCTGGATGGAGGATGGAGCGGAATACATGAAGTCATGACTTCAGCAACTCCAACTCAGGGTCGGCAGCAAATTCTCAGGAAGGACCAGCCCGACCGATCCTTTCATTCGAGGGTCCATCCTCGCCGACCCTCTCTCCCGAGGGACCCTCTTGGTCCTTGGCACCCCTCCCAGCCTCTCCTGCTCTTCGGGGAGGTTCCTTTGTAAACGAAGGGATATATTCGCCACTCGCAGCAATGGCTACCTCCAACCCTTTGGATTTGATCGTCCTCTTTATTCTTTGACACTCCTAATGTTCCTTAGGAGTCTATCGGCTATAGGGAATGACGCAAACTAGGGTACAAATGAGTGAGTTGGGGCCCTTATTGAAGTCCAGGCTCACTAGAAAATCCTCTCTTTCCTAGAACCTGTCAGCTAAGACATCCGGCTTCTTTTTCTTCTAAACTGATGCTTCTTTTATTTTTTCCACCGGCACCTTCTCCTTCGGCACTGGGATCAAGGCAAGGCCTGGTCTTGAGATTTCATTGTCACCCTCTCTCAGAGGGCTCAGGGAGCCGAGTCTCGCCTTCTTCTTTGAAGGGCTCACAGGGCTAGACGAGACCTGAGAGAAAGTGGTGAGGAAGACTCGGAGCCGAGGCTTGCCTTCTTCATTGTAGGGCTCGGCAAGGCCAGGCAAGATAGTTTCCCACCCTTCTTGCCTGAGCTACTCTTAAGCATCTTCCTCATTCAAGCCCCAAGATCCGACTTGGCTGCTGCGAACACAAAACAATTAGATAGTTAGTCATGCCCCAGCAGATAGATTTGAGGGTTAGTAAACTTAAAATTAGACTTACCCCGAAGGTCGATGCTGCTAAGGCTAATGGTGAAGAGTGCATCTTTAGTCAGAAGAACTCTGACCAAGAGCACCCCACCGTTAGATAGAATCTTAAGGTCTTTGACCTCCTAATTCGATAGCCGAGAAGCTTTGTTCAGGTCCTCAGAAAATTTCCCCCACAACCAAGGGAAGAAGCATCTATTGCTCCAATGGACGATAAAAAAATTGGGCTTCCATCCCTTTATCGAGGATGGAACCCTTGAAACCCTCTTGAAGGACCTTCGAGGTTCGATGTAGGGCCAGAAGAAATTCTTAGGGAAGACGATGTTGTGGCACACCCAGAACAGAAGCATTGTGGCTATCACCCCTACGAACTGGCATATAGGAGTTGAACCCCATGATGTAGCGCCAATAGTTTGGCACCACCGCTGTGGGGTAGATGCCATGAAACTCCATAACCCCCTCAACTGTTGGATGAAGGGGAAGACGGATGCCCGCCTTGAAGCACTTCTCATAAAAGAAAGTCCCAGCTCTAGTTCATTTGAAGTTTTTTGCCCAGGACTCGGCACTTGCAGATTGTAGTCGTTGAAAATCCAATATCCATGGCGAATTCTCTTCAAATCTGCCGGAGTCACCGATGAGGCGATGCAAGTTGGGTGGTCAATATCTTTGGAATGGATGGAAATAGGGCAGGCCATGTCTTCTTCAATTGGGGACACTTAGCCTTAGAAGGGAGAATAATGATAAGGATTTGAAAGGATGTGATTGTGGAAGATGTCGGTCCCCTCCTTTTTAAACCGTCACACGAAAAGGCAGAGGACAGTATTAGTTAGAAGCCCTAGGAGCCGCAACCTCTCAGTTCAAGCATCATGATTTTTGGTTTTACCACATGTCACCCAACTGGCTGCCCTTGATCGAATTCGAAAAGCCCACCTATTTGATAGCCTGGGTAATCATGTTGTATTGGCAATCATGGCATTAGTGTTTCTCCGAATTCAGCCTTCACTAATGGGAGTAGGCCACCTAGACTCTACTCCCTAAGCCCAAAAATAAAGTTCGCTAGGAAGTGAGGGAGCAAGTGATGTGGGGTAAAAAGTTTCAGCATAAATTGGTTGATGCAGACAACCGATGGGGCCCGCCTTTGGGCTAGGTCGACTGACCTTGCAAGCCATTTGATACTTTGTTGAGCTATTCCGTAGCATCTCCGCCCAAGGCTTGCTTGCCCAAAGTCGACTGACCCTTGCAAGCTGATTGATACTTCGTCAAGCTATTCCGTCAGCATCTCCACCTGAGTCTCGCCAGAACGAGCCTCGGCCGATCGACCCTCAGCTTTCTTTGTCGAGTCTCGCTCCCAAACTAGGGTTGCCAAACCTCAAAAGTCAGGAGTCGCTCGATCGACTGTTCCTTATGTCGACCTTCAGCCCATAAACATCTTGGATACCATATCACCATGATCACGGGAATCTCGGAATTAGCCTTCTTTTATGGAAATGGGAGCAATATATAACCTCCTTCATGATTAGCGGGATCTGAATTTCCTCCGATAAGGTATACATCAAAATTGGCCTTATCCTCCTCCAAATTCAGCAACAACACCAAAAAAATCAAAATATATTACATACCATCTCTGTTCTTTAAATATCAGGTCTCAGGATCCCTTAGGTATGCACTGAAAAATCCTTCATGGATGCCATGTCACTCTAGAACCCCTCTCTGAAATTTTTTTCCTCTTCAAACCTTCTCCACATTAACTGTGGCCAAGGATCTCCATTGACTTGGGCATCGAAGGATCTTCTGCAGGCACCACCCACCTTAATCTTCTGCATAAGGATGTTGTTTTGCATGTCCACAAGGATAAGAGGGTGCCACTTGGACTTCAACATGCACAATCATTTCGCTCTCAAGTCAGATAACGAAAATCTACAGCAATAGTAACAATACAATTTATAGTGCAACATCAGCAGATATAATAAGTCAAATAGTATGTAAAGAAAAAGACTACCATATGTATGTATTTAATGCAATAAATACTTTATATTCTTTAATATATTTTTTAAAAGGTAAATTATTTTAAGAATGTCACCTTATCCTATGTTAAAATTTATGGGTTGTCAAATTCAACTATAATAATTATTTGTTGAACTTGTTTAAGAAAATGATTATATTATTATTGACATCTTATTTTAGTTTTCTAATGAATAAATTGAAATAAATTGATTATTTAACTAAAAGATTATTAATAGAGATATTCTCAATTTAATAGAGCTACATAGTGTTAACCTCATATTGATTTTGATGACTACAAAATAATTAAGTATGGTACTAATGACCTTATTATTGAGTCAAATTAATTTCAAATGAAGCATCAAGAAGAAGGTGTTACTCTAAACCAAAATTAATCTTCAAGTCAAGAGAAAGGTAACACAAAGGTAAAATGAGACTAATATGATTTTGATTTCTAAGTAAAAAGTATTTTCAAATAATGCAAATGAACTTATATTTAAATGGAGTATTTATTTTACAAAAGACTTATGTTTTCATGGAGTATTTATCTTTCAAATGAACCCATGTTTCAAAAGAGCATCTATCTTTCAAACCGCTAGAACTATCTTTAATTTAATTCTTATGTCAAAATTATTTTCCAAAGCTCCCTTTTTCCTTGAAATGGCTCATGAGTATGATTTTGGGTCATGATAGAAAATATTTTGAAAAGGGTAAAGCTTTTTGCATGTCATTCTTGTAAATCCCATTACAAGCATTCCATGTCACTCTTATAAATCCCATTGAAAGCACTCCATGGCATTTTTGTAAATCCCATTTCAATTGCTAAGACCATCTCACCACAGTTTGCCATATTTTTGAAACAAGGCACCTATATAGGCGACTTGTTGCAAACAACGAGCCTATATAGGCGACTTGTTGCAAACAACGCACCTATATAGGCGACTTGTTGCAAACTAGGTGCCTATCTTTCAGGAACTTTATCTGCTTATTTTAGGAACTTCTTGTACTTAAATCTTGATAGTCTTATGATTGATTGAAAGGCCCCTTTGTGCTTGTGAAACAAGAAGCTAGCCCGAAAGGCTAGGGTTGTGAAAGGCTTCCTTATGCATGTGAAATAAGAAGCTAGCCCGAAAGGTTAGGGTTGATAGTGAAAATTTTCAAGGGGTTCTTGGGAAGTGGATGTAGGTGCTGAGTTTGGCACCGAACCACTATATATTGTTTGTATTTATGTGATTTGATTGTTGCGGTGCTTTTTTATTGTCTCTTCACTTCGCTACACAACACTTTGATTAAACTCTGAAATTTACTAAGTGCATATACTTGCCAAATTATTTAGAAATCCAATTCAGCCCCATCTCACCCCCTCCTCTTGGGTTGCATCATCTGGGTAAAATGGGATTACTAACTTTTGGTTAGTAAACTGAAAAGCAAAGAAGAAGGATTATATTGACCCAAATATTGATTTTGATGAATAACAAAAACTATTTGAGTATATTATTTTTAGTACTAATGATTTTGATTAAGTATTTCATAAATTTAAATCTTTAATCAATCAAAATCATAAGAAAAATCAAGCTTGGCATTGAGTATAGCTTTAAGTATCAATTTTAGCACTTAAAGTCGAGTCCTATAGTTTGGTGCATTTCGGCACGTTTTGGTACTTCTGTCATGGACTCAAGTCGACTCCTATAGAGTCCTGAGTCGACTCCGTTAGAAAAATAGAGAGACTGTATTTTTGCATCAAGCTTGAGTTGACTCCTGCAGAATTTTGAGTCAACTCCATTAGTAAGACAAAGAGACCTCAATTCTGCATCGAGCTTGAGTCGACTCCTGTAGAGTCTCGAGCCGACTCGGTCAGTTATACAGAGTATGTATTTTTCAGAGTTCAACTTGAGTCGACTCTCGCACAAGTTCGAACCGACTCTTGCACGAATTCGAGCTGACCCCAAGAACAACTTGAGCCGACTCCTCTACAGAAGAAATTCATTTTTGACCATCCGCGCTCGAGCAGACTCTCACATCTGTTCAAGTCGACTCGACCTTGTCAGAAGCTTACTCCAGATCTGTCAGAAATGGCTTTAGAGCCTAACATTTCTCTACCAAACTCCAACAGTTCTTTTTCCATTCATGCTAAACATTCTTTCACCTACTAATAATGGCTAGTTTGCCTCTAAAAGTGAATTTAGAGGATGATTATAAGTAGAGCCCCAGATTCATTCAAAAAGGAGAGAAGACGAGAAGTGAAAATAACAAGAGAAAAGTTCAAATTTCAAAAGCCCTGGAGTGAAAACAGAGGTTAAGGAAAATCCCATGAATCCAAAGCCAATCTTGAGGGATTTTCATCAAATCAAAGGGAGAAGAAGAAAGCCCTAGCTCTTCAAAAGCTTCAACATCAAAGAATCTTCCAAAGCTTCAAGGATATCTCTAGGAAGATCAAAGAGAGAAAAAGAAGAATAGAAGAAAAGCCTACTTCGAAGATCTTCTAATCATGCTTCATCTATTTCTATTTGATTATATTGTTATACTTGCTCATTTTTGGAGCTTTATTTCTATTGTACACAGACTCATATTGCTTTAGTTAGTTGATTCAATCAGAAAATTAAATCAAAGGGGTAGTTTGGCCTTGTGCAAACTAGAAAGTTTGTGAAAGATTTTGTGCTGATGATCCTATGAAAATAGCTGGGCTCGTTGTGATCCCGGGGCAAAACAATAAGTTTGAGTTATGAACTTGTAAAACAATTCTACTGTAATCAGAAAGATTATAGCGTGGCCTAAGAGTTTCTTGGGAGTGGATGTAGGTGTAGCTAACACTGAACCATTATAAAATTTTTGTGTTTGCCATGCTTAACTCTTTTCTCTTATTTCACCTCTTCATAATCTGCTTGCAATATCTTTCCTTGCACTCACACTGCACATTAGCATTTCTTGTTTAAATTTGCTTAAATTTTTTAAGAACCTAATTCACTCCCCCCTATTGGGTTGTCATCTAGGCTAACAAATTAGAAACCAAAGTATAGTTATTAAAATTGTAAAACTAGCGAAGAGTTACTATAGGCCAATGGGAGACTTTGACAATTTTCAAAAATGAATAAAAAGTTGCTAAAGACGCTAACAGTTGCTTACTGCAATTATGATCGACATACTCTAAATATAAAAGAAGATAGTATTTGCAAAGATTCGACCTAATCAAAATATAATCAAAAATATTTCTTTATATCTTAGGAGTAGCCAAATAACATATTATAGTTAGGAATAACCTGTAGCTTGTAACTTAGCTTTTATAGTCACCTTCATATGCTTGACTATACTTAAATCATTTTGAAAGCTATAAAACTTTAGCATGGTCATTTATTTGCAACCAAGAATTTTCTAGCATGCTCATATATTCTTGCAATAAATAGTCTTAAGAAGAGTTTATTCTCATAAAATATAGTGGGCACCGTTGATCTATCGATGATCTTTTCACTCTCAATAGAATAAAAGTTTGATAGTATGTGAATAATTAAAAGAAGGCAATGTTTACTTTTTTTTTTTTTGAAAGAAAATAGTTTGTAGCTAGCTGTTAGAATTGCAAATTCGGATCCATCTCTACTTGGCAAATATTTCAATTCAATCCTGAAATAAAATAGCTACTATAAAAGAAAATAATTTTATCCTTTTATAAAATTATATTTTAGTTTTAATTCTTGCTTTGTCATATAAAAATTTAGGTGCAAGTTGATTCTACCGAACTCTACTTGTTGGGACTCTCCTATTAAATCTCTATCTTTTGTGCTTTTCATATTTACTTTTAACAACATAAAATATTAAAAAATAAGTAAAAATAAAATTTGGTAGGTTGCATTAAAAGAAGGAGAATTAAAAGAAAATACCGTCCATGCTAGATGCACAGACAATTAGGCGGTCAACTTGATTTGCATTGAAAATTATTATAGATGCCTAGTTAATATTCGGTGCTTTTCAAGCAGTGATAAAGTTCGAATTTAATGAAAATCATCTATGCAAATTTATAGTTAAGCAAAAATGAAATAATTTAAAAAATGTTAATATATGTAATCTTGTAAATAATCTTTTTATGTTTAAATCATTTACAAGTTATTGAACTTTGGATGGGTATCTACGGCAAATAGTATCTTGATGTCTTTCGTGAAAAATTTCACATACAATAATTTCATGCAGCATATGTTAACAAGGTGTTTAGCAATAAGAAGTAATATCATTAATATTTTAGATATTTACTTCTAAAAGAATACTTCAATAAGAAGCAGTATCATTAATATTTTAGATGTTTACTTCTAAAAGAATACTTCAATAAGTAATTAAATGTATACAATTATGTTTGCATTGTATGCTCGTGTCAAGAGGTTCTTTTATTGTCAACAATAAATAGTAAATTATACCTAACTAAAAATCTAGTTCTGATAGTACCGATTTAAAATCATTAATATAAATCTTAATTTGATATAAAATTATGGAAATCCTAAAAAATCCAACTTTCAAGGAGCATTAGACTTTAACTCTTGCACCAATTCACTTTGTGAATATTTTTTTAAATATTTTATTTAAGAAATAATTCAGTACCAGTTAGAGATACTATTAACCTCCTAACAGTACTCCTCCAATTTAATAGACTAATATAAAATAAAAATAAATAAATAAATAAAATCTTTTAAAAACAAGGACAGTAAGTTGGCACCATAACTCGGTCAAATGCCAATTGAGTCATGATTCACTAATAAATGGGATTTGAACGATCAAAGAGGGGGTTGCGTGAGGAGAACCCAGTTGCAGCAGTGCAGCAGCAATAGCTCAGCGAATGTGAAAACCGATAAGTTTTATCATATGGATAGCATGAGGTTGCCAGTGAATCGTCAGAAGTTAGATGCCGGAAGTGCTGAAGATTGTGCATCAGCTTGTTTGAACAATTGCTCCTGCACTGCTTACTCATTTGGTAGTGGATGCTCTGTGTGGTTTGGGGATTTGATTAATCTACAGGACCAATTCAATGGATCGAATGGAGGAACCCTCTACCTTCGCCTAGCTGCTTCGGAGCTGCAGGATTCCACCGGCAAGAAGGGAACGGCGACCGGGGCTGCCGTCGGTGCGGTTGCGGGCTTTGTAGTTTGCGTCGCAGTCGCTTGGTTGCTGATTTGGAGGCGCCGGAAGAGGCGGATGATTCGTGCTGCGAGGGCAGTAGGGAGCGCTTTGGTGCCATTCAGATACAGTGGCTTGCAGTATTTCACGAAGAACTTCTCGGAGAAACTGGGAGGAGGAGGTTTCGGTTCGGTCTTTAAAGGTTTCTTGCCTGATTCAACCGCCATAGCTGTCAAGAAGCTTGAAGGCCTGCAGCAGGGAGAGAAGCAATTCCGGACCGAGGTGGGCACAATTGGAGCAATTCACCATGTCAACCTGGTTCGTCTTCTTGGGTTTTGCTCTGAGGGTGCTAGAAGGTTGCTGGTTTATGAGTTCATGCCAAAGGGTTCTCTGGATGCTCTGCTGTTCCAGAGCAATTCCATGGTCTTGGACTGGAACACCAGGTACCGAATTGCGCTCGGAACTGCTAAAGGATTAGCTTATCTCCACGAGAAGTGCAGGGACTGCATCATACATTGCGATGTAAAGCCTGAGAACATACTATTGGATGCATCGTTTGTTCCAAAACTGGCAGATTTCGGTCTGGCAAAGCTTCTAGGCCGGGACTTCAGCCGAGTGTTGACTACCATGAGAGGAACAAGAGGCTACCTTGCTCCCGAATGGATAACTGGGGAACCTATCACATCAAAAGTTGATGTGTACAGCTACGGAATGATGCTTTTCGAAATTATATCTGGCAGGAGAAACTCAGAGCAGAAAGAGGAAGGGAAAGCTGCGTTTTTTCCCATATTAGCTGCCAACAAGCTTGTCCAAGGGGATGTCCGAGGCTTGTTAGATCATAGATTGGAGGATGGTGTTAATATTGAAGAACTCGAAAGGGTTTCTAAAGTTGCTTGCTGGTGCATTCAGGATAATGAATGTTCTAGGCCGACGATGGGAGAGGTTGTTCAAATTCTCGAGGGCTTTTTTGGAAGTCAACATGCCTCCTATTCCAGTACATCTTCAGAATATTGCAGCAAGTCCGGAGAGCATAAATTTCATCTTAGACTCGTCATCAAATCAAAGTCCCCATCAAATCAAGGTCCCCAGATAAGGAGTACCACATCTACTGGTTCTCCCGTTAATAGCTCATCAACTAGTCCTGATGTATCAAGATGACCCCAAGACTTCTCAACCTCCTGCATGCCACTTGAGTGAGTCCGCCTTGTATTTTTCATTTCAGAGTAATTAATAGCTTCATGACCCGGCCTTTGCTTGTCAAATACACTTGAAGTGTTGAATGTCCTTTTTAGCGCGGCCAATTACTGCTGAGATGGGGATGTACTGGTTATTTTAAATCGATTTTGAGATATTTATGAAAGCTAGATAAGGATCAAATCGCATATCTTAAAAAAAAAAAATTTAACGATTTATATTTATATTAATTTAATAATAAAAAAATAATAAGAAGATTAAAAAATCAATCGAATATCTTGAACTCCATCAAGACCATCTTGGAATCATCAAATCCTTTTGATCACCATGATCTTTCCAAACGTTCTCTAAATTATAATGAACACGAACGAGCGAGCGTTTCTGATTTAGGTTGAGATCACACCACTGAATTTTTAAGTCATTTTGTATACTCAACTTATGAGACAAGTAAAGATGAAGGAGAAAACTCTCAATGGCTGATGAGAATCATCCTACCTTATTTTTCGTTATTTTTCTGTGATCAATCTTATATTCTGAGATAGTAATAACTATCACCCTTTTTTAATTAATTAATTAATTAAAATTTAAGATAACTTTGAACTCTTGGAGATTACTTAAACGTGGGTGATGTGAGAGAGAAAAAATCTTTTTTACAAACCCATATATCTTATCTAACAACCCATCGTTGGTTTCTTTTGATATTGTGGGATGATGTGGAAGAGAAAAAACCTCTCATCCCATATTTCTTCAATAATAAAATAACTTCCACATGGACCCTTGAACATGCTACAATGTGTTCTCTAGCACATAGTATAATTTTTAATTTAAAATAATTTTTAATTTATTTTTAAATAATCATATTATTTAAAATATAAATTTATCTAATTAATTTCTATATAAAAATTAATTAGAATTCTTAATTTCAAATTAATAACTCAATCCAACATATCATAAGTTCACATAATTTAATGGAGCCATTAATTAGATGAACTATGGACATTATAATTTTAAGCTCCAATAATTTTGATATTTAATTAACACCTTAATTAAAATATTAAAATTATAAATTATAAATTACTTTACTAAAAATTTAGAACTACAATCTCAAAATTATAAAATTAATTATGTTCAAAAAGATTTGAATTGTCCATTGATATAGTCATTACATATAAATCAATCCTCCATAAATAGTTCATAATTAAAGCTAAGTATTTTTTTGTTAACCTCTTTAATTATATCTTTCTCTATAAATACCATTGATTCTATAATGAATAATATTTATGATCTAATTATAAATTAAGCACTCTTATTATTCAAGCCCCCAATCAACACTTATCCATTGACTTCTTTATAAAGGAATGGATTTCATCTTGTACATTAATATTTTTGACTATTTATATTATTTATTTTTAATTTACCAAAAATTAACACTATGTTTCTATATCATTACCTGGTATGTCAAAAAATATAATACAATAAATAGGATTCTATTAATTACTCAGAATTAAGATCGATTCATATATGACTATCATTGATTAATTTTGAATGCTCTATTTTAACAATGAAATTTATTAGAGATTCATAATTAATCGTGTTCCAATCCTATATCATCAAATTATATAAAGTGTTTTCATTCCGTTAATCTCATCATGGATAAGATTGTTTCATTCAGAATATAATGAACCGTGCTAGTAATTTTAAATTAAAGATCCTAACTTTAATTTATAATTATGGACAGATTTAGATTATTTTACTTTAAATATTATTCTTTGTATATAATACTTATATACAATATTTAAAGTTACAATTAAATAATTTAAAATTTTTTGATATTTATATAAAAGCATTAAAACATGCATAAAAAAAAATATTAAAAAAATTTCTCAAATTAATCAGCAAAATAATATATCTTATTTGTTATGACCACATATCCCAATAGGATGGTAAGGTATAATGTACCCAGATATGAAATTCCGCACACACTATGTGTCCTCATGTAATTGGGTGAACGATAACTTAAATCCTCATATTTTCCAAGTAATGTGAATCAGAGTGTCGCCCATGCTTATTCCGTTATTTATGGTTGGTACCTTAACTTGGCATATGTTCTATGGTATTGATTGCTGTAGGCGCTACCATGGGCATTAATTTAATTTGCTGGATGGCATGAACGAATTCCCTTGATAATTCATTTCAGTGTTTTTATGCATGCACGAAATGGCCGTGGCTTTGTGATATTTGAGAGATGGGATGCCCAAATGATCCCGTAGTTGGCACCGTATCAGCTATGTATACTAAGGGATACATTTTACTACTTCGGCAAGACAAATAGCTATGTTGATATATCCATAAAATCTATTGGTATATTCTAAGCATTATGCTTATGGATTTTTTTCTATCAGTACATCTCTAAACTGTATTATGATTAATATTTCATTAGTAACACGTTATATTTTTAATGACGGTTAGCAACATCTATTAGAATAAATATGACCATATTGATGGATTTTGCATCCATAAGTAAAAGCTTCCATCAATAAGTAATATTTTTTTTAATATTTTCACTAGTTTAATAATACTACTAATAATAATATTGCTATTATAATATTTTCACTAGTTTAAATAATACTACTAATAATAATATTGCTATCGAGTTACTTAAACAACACTTGCATCTCATCTTAAATATAAAATTATTTCACATAAGAAGTACATGCTACAATATAAATTTAGTTATCTAAGATGATTTAAAAATTATTAAACTATGTAAGTTAAAATTAGAGATGTTATTAAATATATACAATCTTTAAGAGCTAGAAAATAAGGTTTTAAAAAATTAAATATTGCCCCTAGTATAAAATATAAGCAATTTTTATTATATATAAATTATATTTAGAATTCTACATATTTAATATTATAATTATGTTTGAATATAAAGATATTATTACTAGTTTTTACCATGCTTACTTCTCTAATGAAATAATATTAATTATTTATTAAAAATATAATATTATTATGTAATTTTTAGAATATTTTTATGAAGCTACTAGTATTTTATCTAATATTTATTATTACATCTCAATGTCTAGGGTTTACAAATTTCAAAATTAAAATTCAACCTTATCTCAAATTGAAGAACAAAATTTTAAAGCACACACCCAATAGTGGATTCGATGAAAGCTGACCCTAAATGATGCCAGAATCTGCTGATTCTCTGATGAAAATCTGACCAAAACTAATTTTTTGATTGACTTCTCTAGCCAAAGCACACAAAATTTATCGTGGCCATTCATCTTACTTTTTTTTTTTTTTTCCTGAACCAGCATGAACTGACAAGATGCTTAGGTGAGTTATGTGCATAACAAAACCTAATAGCAATGGATGGAAGTGGATCTTATGTTGGGTCCTCTTTTTGATGGTATGTTCACTTATGGTAATTGGATAGAGTTCTACTAGTCTTTATGCTAGGTAACTAAAGCCCAAGCGAACCTTATCCAATTGCCATAAGTTACATGCATAAAATACTTGATCTGTTAAACCTCAACCTGCTCATTTATAATTCATACAATTTACAAGGCATCATCACAAACTGATTTAACCCTGCTCACAAGTTAATATCACCATCTAGACAAAATTTACAATCCTATTATAAATATCCTTCTCACAATCCATCTACAATAATAGTTACTTTCCACTTTCAATCCAATCCCAAAATACATAATAGATTTACAATTTTACACATCCATCCATATCCAATTCAAACACATATACAATCCTGGTAACATAAACCAATAACATCAGTAGATTTGTTCAGAAACTAGCAACCCACAACAAATTCATGTAACCAAGGCCAACCTGCCAAGATGCTGAAGGCTTAAAGCTTAATATTTTATTTTGCCAACTAGCTATTGTTGACTTGAAATATACAAATTTTTAACAATAGAGGGCTGAGATCTAAATCCCAGTGACTGGATAGCGATCTAACAATGGAGAACTGAGAACCATATCGTAAAGAAAATATAAACTTTTTATAAAAGATAAGAAAACTTATAAGTTAGCTTATGCTTTTAATAATACAACTCAGATAAAGTCGGCTACTTCTGCAAAATCTTATGATGCTGGTGAAGGTTTATTAATAAGTAGGCTATGGATATGCATTTTAAAAACATTTCTAAAATACATATGCAATAGAAGTAATAAAATATTGGATCTAATCCAATATCAGCCTACAATAAGATCATGATATAAAAATTATACATAAAGTTGTAAAAAAATACACAGATCAAATTTGTGTAAATACAAATAGTATAGTTGCAACTATGCAGTATAGATCATATCTATGCATATGGCCTAGTGCCTTAAATTATATCTAAGTTATCAATGACTTTAAAATCCCTTACTTTCGGATACTTAACAACTTTTGCAGCAATGTAACATAATGGTAGGTGGTGCTTCTATGAGCCACACAAAGGTGTATGGCCTCTACAGGTGATCCACACTGGGGTTCTAGTCTTGATCAGCCTCTTCAGAGAGCTAGCTCCCCTCCAAGGCTTCGATGATTAGATTCCTTCTTTTTTAACACCAGGGTGCTCTTGGAGTTGTAAAAGAAGGATAGATTTCGATGGAGAAGATGTAAAGGAAAAAACCTTTTCCACTTTCTCTTTTCCTAAGATATAGCTTTATAGCTAGAATACTTACACCCCAAAACCTCTCATCTTTTTATCTTTACTTTTTTAATGTTTTCAGCCAAAAATGTCCCTTTTTAATGTCCATCATCAGTCCCATAAAAATAAAAACCGTAAGAGAAAAAGGAAGAAAGATAAGAAAGAAATCATTCCTCTTTCTTTGTAGCCAAAAATTTCCCCTTTTAATGCCCATTATCAGCCCCATAAAAATGAAAACCGTAGAGAGAAAATGAGAGAAAGATAAGAAATGGGGGTAATCAGGGAGAGGTCAAAAATAACCCTTTTAAATTCAAATTTAAAAATTAAATTCAAACTTGAATTTAAAAATTAGCTTAAAATTCAAATTCATAATTTGAACTCAACAGGTAAGGGTGTTAACATTGGGCTCAATTGAACCTAAATTGAGTCCAAACCAAATCCCATTTGATTTGACCCAGATTTTCATAGCTCAATCAAATTGAGCTAGCCAGCAATCGTATTATCAATTTAATCCTTCAATTAACCACTAACATTTAGTAAAAATTTATCATCACAACTTTTGAACGTCAAGTGTCGAATAATGCAAGTGTCGACTCATGATGCAATATCAATCATACTGATATTAGAGTCACAAAATGATTCACAATCGTTTCTCAGTCTTCAAGTCGGGTAGAAACCCCTATGGTGTGTAATCCCATAGGTTCAAACACTAAACCGATAGCATTGGAATACTTTCAGTACCAATAAAAGTTGCCATCTAGCAATGATACCAGACATCAGGATAGGTCAAA
This sequence comes from Calamus simplicifolius, assembly GCA_900491605.1. Taxonomy (NCBI): domain Eukaryota; kingdom Viridiplantae; phylum Streptophyta; class Magnoliopsida; order Arecales; family Arecaceae; genus Calamus; species Calamus simplicifolius. Next base: position 48,501 of record UESW01003440.1, read on the forward strand.
GGTTGCAGAGCAACAATCAAGAACCTCTGGCATACGGTTTCCATATAATTTATCCTTTTGACCTCATAATGCTCAAGATAACTCAGAATTTAACTGTCAACCCTTAATCAACACATTCATAATGTGTCTCAATCTTAGAAGTTCTCTGACTCCTCACAAGAACTACCCTGGCCAAGGTTTTGCTAAATTAAGACATAGTGAGACATTTACTCCAAACTATATGGAGGGGTCAATCCGATCTTGATCCACCACTGCTCCATAAGTACTTGACTATACCTAGAAATCTTTCATTACTAGATTAGAAATCCAGGTAGTTTCGTACCAAAGCACGGTGAGTTGCTTGCAAGCTACCATGTGATCTCAGGTTCGAGGGACACTTATATTCATATCTCTTCATAAGTAACCCTTGGTAGATGAAAGCTCCGCAAGTGGGTCACGTTCAATGAAATATCATATATTTCACTGTTTATCATACCAGTGTCTCCATACTCCTTTGTTAAGAGGATAACCAATCTGTATGACATATAACAACCTATACTTGATACTCTATTGTTCTATAACAATGTATCCTCTAGTTATAAACAAGTTTAAGAACTACTCGATATATTCTCTCTGTATCAAATGTAAGGTAGTTCTAAGGACTCCATCACACAAGAGTTTTTTATAAGAAAATATAAATGTGATGAACTGCTAAAAAATACTTTTATTTATTATAAAGTTCATATACAATTACAATGAGCATAACCGTTTACAACCTAGATGATTGGTTTTGGGACACATTTCCAGATAGCTGGGCTATGTGTGCTACCACTGAGGTACCTCTCTACAATCGCCCTCCTGCAAGGGTACTCTCAATGGGTGAGTGTATTGGGCACCGAGGATTCCTACGACACATGGCATCCCTCACATGTCCGGTTCACCCCAGGTGTGAGCTTGCTTCTTTTTTTCTGGGCCTCTTGCTTGCCCGCTCTATTGGCCTATATCTCTGTGCCCCCTCGGGCTATATAGTAACCTAGCTTCTTACCAAGCTATGATTTATTGCCCCCTCGAGTTGCTTGCAATTTGTCCTAAAGGGCTGATCTAGCATATAGTCCCCCTGGCCTTGAGATCATAGTACGATCAAATTGTAAGGAGGTGCTGGCTATAAGTAGTGTGTGCAATGCTCATGCTATGGCATAGTCTACAGGATGATCAGACCCATAGATGACCCAATGCTCTTATGATGCATGCTTTGAAAATACTCAAAATAAGCTTATAACTCAAACATATATTTTTAAAACATTTTTATTCTTGCATTCCCATGCATTGCTTGAAACATATACCAAAATAGGTTTATAGCCCAAACTTAAATAAGCCATACTTTCTTAGAAACATGTCTATGCATGCATGCCCATGCTTCACTTTGAAATGTAAATTTGAAAGACAAGTTCCAAGCTTTACTTAAACATATGTTTTTAACCAAAACAGAACTTTTCATGAAACTTTATGCTTTGCTTTGGAATAAGCTGTATGCTGATACTTTTTTTCTTTAAACTCAAGCTTTGCTTTGAATATACCATAAGCTCATGCTTTTTCTTAAACTTATACTTTGCTTTAGAACATGCTATAAGCTCATGATTTTCTTTTTGAACTCATGCTTTGCTTTCAAACATGCTTTAAAATACACCATAAACTTGGTTCTCATTTTTCATATTTAAGCAACTTGAACTGCTATACTTAACATAACATACTTTGGTTTGCAGCAAAATATCCACATGATATCACAAAATAATTTACAAAGCTAGATGAGAAACCCGCTCACTTTAGTTGTTAGCACACTTCAATAACTGTTGTCTTTCTTGTGATGGCTCCCTGGAGCCAACCTTTTGACCTATATCATAACATGTACAATATCAAGGTTTCATACACCTAGGGTTTCATGAAACTATGCATGCATGCTCTTTACTTCAACATTCTTAGCATGAAACTCTCAAATCCCTCACATACTCAAGGATTTACAACATATATCAGCTATAACCTTATTTACCTCTTAATCTTAAGATTCTAATACTATCCTTAAGCTTAAGGAGATTAGAATTACCTTGGAGAACAATAGGAAAACCATTAACTTCTTTCTTCTCCTAGGCTTACCAAACTGCCAAGATTATCTTCCCTCCTTTCTTCCTCTTCTTTCTTCCTTCTTTTTCTTCTTTCTCACGGTTGAACCCTCTTCTTTCTCTCTTTTTCTTTCTTTTTTTCATGGTTGAAACCCTTTTCTTTTTCTCTTTTCCTTCCCTTTTTCCCACGGCTAAAACCCTTTCTTTTCTCTCACTTTTTTTTTTCTTCTTGTTGCTTTAAGGGCTAATGAATTAGTGGGCTTTTAATGCTCCCCATAGAAATCTCCATTTTGCCCTTCTCAAAGCCCACATGGCACTCTCTCCACCATGCTCTTAAGTTTCTTTCCTATTTTTCCCTTGATCAAATTCTCAAATGACTTTGAAAACTTTTCCTTTTATGCCCCTAACAAACCTCTCTTTATACCCTTTATGCCCTTGGCAATCCCTTAAATGACTTTTGATCAAATCTCAATTATGCCCTTGATAAAATTTTGTTTTAGATTGAATAATAGAAGCTACTCATCAATTAGCCGGCTAAGTAGTCGACTACTGACCCATTAGTCGGCTAAGTAGTTGATTATTGTAAGCATTACAGAGAATACAAGAGCATTAGCCGGTATGGTAGTCGACTACTAGCCTATTAGTTAGCATGATAGTCGACTACTGCCCCATTAGTTAGCATAATACTCAGCTAATAGGATAACAACCTCAAATTAGTTGACTTTGTAGTCAGCTAACTATTAGCTAATTTGATGATAGCCTTTCTAAAGGCAGTTCTAACTTATTCCAACTTTTAAAATCTTCATTCCAACCTCTCCCAACTATCAGAAACAACTAGTAAACATTGAAATCCTTCTGGAAACTTCAAAAACAAGCCCAATAAGTGATTTCATAGAATTTTAAGGAGAGAACAAGAAAAGAGAAGGGGAGAAAACTCAAAATAATAACAAATTTAGCTTTCATTTCTTCAAGATCTCTACTCAAATTACAAACACTAGAAAGCCAAACTAATGACACAGGAATGCACAAAATTTGAATACAAGACTTTTAAGTTAGGGATATTACATCTCAAGTATGTTAAGTGATACTTTTAAACCACAGGTAGGCAAATGAAATCGGGCTATATCTCAACAGAATAAAGTGTAATTTTTCCTATCTTGAATTATTAATGCTTAATAATTACTTTGAAATATTATATATATTTGGTAAGATATAGAATTGAAAACTTGATTTCTTGCTTATTAATTTATTAAAAATTTTGGATCAAGTAAGTAGGTTATGATTTGTTACTATTATATATTATTACAAATTCATATTACAAATTTGTATCATGAAGAAAATGACATATGATCTTGTATGACTGTATACAAATGACTGAAAACATTGATATATGAAATTATTGACTGTGAAAATTACTGAAATTATTGATAAGTGAACCATTATATATGGAAATATTCAATGTATTACATTATTATTGATGAAAGCTGATAGATTATATATATCAAAACCTACCTCTGCAGAGAATATATATAGTGATTTGATCTCCATCCATAGGATTACATGTGGTATACTAGCCCTATCATAGGAATTATATGGCACCATAGTTAAAAGATTGTAGAGTTATTATTATTATAATATTGATATACAAACATAATATTTTTTATTTTAAAGATTAATATAATTGTTTAGAAAGTCATGCATTATTGAAATTATTCATAAAAATATTATAAAAGCATTATTATATTATAAATATATTTTAAACTACATTGTTATTTTACTTGATCCATCTAATATATATTTAGGGTACTTACTAAGCATTGTTCATAAAAAATTTTATTATTTTTTCAAATATAGAGATTTAAGAATGGGGATCTGGTAGATACTAGCCCATATATTCTAGTTAGACATATGTTAGTTAGAGAACTAATTCAATTTTTAATTTAAGTCAATAATTCAGTTATTGCATAAGAATTTTATTCGAACTTTCTATTAATGAGTTATAGATATGATATTATTAGCATAATTAAATAAATTATTTTAAGTAAATTTTAAGTAAGACACCTAGCATAATATGGAATTTATTTTTAAATATGCGATGGATAGTCATATCCTGGATCCACCGTTAGGTCTGGGATGTGACAATTATAATGGAATCAAAGCTAAGTTTTACCCTTAACAATTTAGACTAGTTAGTGATGATATGGGTAGAACTTAGGTTAAATAGAAATATATAAAATTTTTCTTTATTTAATTTGGTGGCCTATATCATAGTTGTACAGTAAAAGTGTGATAGATCTAATATCATAATTTCAAGTATTGTAACTGAAAGATGATATAATAGAAGTACCTCCAATTCCCTTTGTAAATATACAAATTGATAATAAGTATTTATAATTTTAAAATAAAATTTCAAGGATGAATTTTTTGTAAGAGAGAATATGAGACCCAATCTTTTGGGGTTAGCTTATTTAGATTAAGATCTAATTTAACTAGACTGAGTTAAAAATTATAAAAATATATAATTAAAATTTTTGATTTAATCTATATTTATGATATTTTATTAAGTTAGCTTTCTAATGCATTTGAATTACTCAAATTGGAGTTCCATTAAGGAAGTTAGGAGCAATTTTATGAACATATATCAATGCTAAAAAATTCTAAGAAATTAAAAAACAACGTCAACATTCACAATAAGGATAATTTTGATTTTTAATCTAAGTTTTATATTTGAAAATCATGTTAGATGAGTTAAATGATTGTTATGAGTTAAGAATCTATTTTTGAATATTTATTAGATAATTATCTATTTAATTTTCTTGAAGAAAACAATATCTTATAAAAATTAGAAATTTTACTGGTTTCAAAGCCTATAAAAGTAGAAAATCTTTTGGCTTTAGAAATTATTTCGATAAATAAGGCTTAATAGAGATTCTTTGGTATCAAATTAATAGTTTAAAAGGTAAATATTGAAAGATCAAGAAGGTCTATGGAGCACCTATAGTACAAAAAATGAAGGTTAAAGGAACAAGAAGGTTGACGGAGTCCTTAAGCATCAAATTTGAGGATTAGTTCTTATCAATTTATTTAAAAATATAAGAAACTTAATTATGTATTAGAGAATTTTATAAATTATTCATAATTATTAAAAGTATTTCATAGTTTTATGAATTAATTATATAAAATATAGATTAAATAAATTGCTAAATGAAATATATGTACATATATTTAATTTTTTTTGTTAAAGCATTCAAATTATTTTGAATTATTAACATTTAATGATTACTTTGAAATGTTATATGTACTTGATAAGACATGAATTGGACATTTGATTTATTTTATTTTATTTTATTAAAAATTTTGGATCAAGTAAGTTAGTTCTAATTTATGAGATAGACTTAGCTACATGCAAATGTAATTAAGTCAGGATTTGATCATCTTCTTCAGTTTTGGATTCATACGAATTTTGGAGCCACCCTATTTTTTATCATTTTTATTTTTGAGGTTTGTGAACTACGTAAATCCGAATGTAGCCAAGTTTAGGTTTTGGTCACCTTTTCCTACTGTTAGATCCATATTAATTTAAGAGCTATCCTATCTTTTTCATCTTTTTTATTTTTGAGTTTCATAAACTATGTGGATCCAAGGGTAAGAAAGGCGATCGGATCTAGGCTTAATTACATTTAAATGTAGCCAAGTCTACCTTATAATCTATTACTGTTGTATGTTATTACTTTTCTTGTTACAAATTTGTATCCTGAAGAAAACTATGTATGACCTTGCATGATTGTATAAAAATGATTGGAAGCATTGATAAGTAAAATTATCAACTATGAAAATGACTAAATTTATTAATAAGTGAACAATTATATATATATTCTTAGTTTACTACGTTATGACTGATGAAAGATGATAGATACCAAAACCTATCTTAGAAGGGATATACGCAGGGATCTAACCCACCATCTTTAGTGTTATATGTAGTGTACTGGCTCTATTATAGGGATTATACATATGTGACCTTAAAGACTGTATAACTATTATTATTACAGATATTAATACACAAACATAAGATTTATTATTTGAAAATTGATATTATTATTTAGAAAGTCATGTATTGTTGAAATTATTTATAAAGATATTATAAAAGTATTATGATATTTTAAATATATTTTAAATTGAATCATTATATATACTTGATCATCTAATTTATGTTTAGAGTAATTATTGAGCATTGTTCATAATTTATTTTTCTTCAGAGATAGGAATTTAAGAATGGGGATCGAACAGATTCTGGTTCAAGCATTCAATGGAATTGTTGTTTAGCTATTGATCTATTTTAGTTATTATTTGAGAATATTTAGTGCTTTGATATAAGAGCTATATATGAATCTTTTAGTCATTGATAATCTTCGACTATTGATATTGTAGTTAAAATTAATTAGTTTAATTAAAAAATAATTAGTTTATTGATATTAGTTATATTAATTGATTACTTGTAAGAATGAGGATAGGATAGATGCTGACCCAAGTATCCATTGGAATTGCTGTGTAGCTATTGATCTATTTTAATTCTGATTTGAGAATATTTAGTGCTTTGATATATTAGAGCAATAATGGATCTTTTAGTCATTGATAATCTTTGACTATTAATATTATAGTTAAAATTAATTTGTTTAATTAAAAGAATAATTAGTTTATTGATATTAGTTATATTAATTGATTACTTGTTCTAGTAAGATGCCTTGCATGTTGTAAAATTTTAATTGTAGAATTTTAATTATGTACATGTGGTAGGTTGCTATATTTTGAATTCATCGATTTTATACGTATTGTTTCCTTGTTAACTCTATGATAATATAGTTGTCAAAAGTAACGAAAAGACCCCCATCATTTATACAATGGGCTTTTTCTTTGAACTAAATTTCTTTCCATAAATACATTTAATTATCTAATTGGTCTTTTTATCTAACTATACTGACCTCAAATATTCCAAGATTTGATTGTTTGACTTATTTTTCTAAAATGAATCATAATATTTGATTGAGATATAGCCAAGAAACTTGGTTTATGCAAAAAAAAGATAGCTCCAACACACAAGCGATGATCCACCACGCATCAATTAAACTCTCTTTGTAGTTGCAATTTTTTTAATAAAAAACATGCACAGAGAGAGAGAGAGAGAGAGACCCGTTGGTGCACTAGTTCTTATCTACTTGTAACGATCGAGTTGATTTATTATTAGAAAAGATGCTTAACTATTTGAAATCCCAGAGCCAAATGCATGAAACTATAAATTATTATTATTATTATTTGAAGGAAGAGAAAAGGAAGCTCACTTGTAAGTCCCAATACCTGGCATGTGCCACCTATAATTCAAATCTATAGCTAGGCAAAGGGGAATGACCACCCGACTAAGCCTTGGTTCATAAAAAACCATAAAAACTAAGTTTAAGATAGATTTTATTTACATTTTCTTTGTTAGTAACACAAGATTAATTGTCTTAACTCTCTTTAGAGACAAAATGAGAGAGAGAGAGAGAGAGAGAGAGTAGTTACTTTTGAACACTTGTCAAAATATGCCGTTGTATGTGCGGTGTAAGATGCTTGTAAATCAATAACTTGCATATCTTTGCATATTATTATTACTTTTCTATAGCTATATCCTAGAGTTAATTTCCACTTGATGGCCTTTAAGTAACTACGACTTGGGCTAGCTGGAGAAACCCATCTTAGAAAACTACAACATATTCGAAGTTTGTAACTATGGAATTTATAGACATTTTGCTATGGAATTTGTAAAGACATGCATGAAAATTTAAAATGGTAGTTAATCATTCTTAATTTAACAGTTTCTTTTCCTCCATCTATAAACAACATATTATTAAGATTATAGATAAAAATTTTGAAATAAAATAACTCAAAGGTTTTTAGCTTTCTCTTTGGAAACAGTGCAAATCTAATGTATTTGGACTCTGAAGATAGTTTAAGAAAAAAACTTTTGTGCACCATATGCGGTAAGGACATACACATGATCACGATGATTGACCATACACGTGTATGGCCATATGCATGCACCAAAAGTATTCTTTTTTTTTTTTTTGCACCTTACGTGCAGCCGCACGTAGACATGGGCACTAGGCTGTGCCTGGCATGGCACTGCCCAAGCCCGCTAGGCCGGCCAAAAAAAAAGTTTAAAGTGTTCTGGGTTTTTTTGCCATTTTAACCCCTTCAACAGCTATATTGAAGGGTATTTTTGAAAAAAAAAATGGGACTGATAAGCGTAAATTTGACCATTTAATTTATATACTTTCATAACAATATTAGCTAGTTTTTAATTTATTTTGAATTATATTTATTTATTTTATTTACTTTTCATTTTATTTTGAAGGGGAATAAAAAAAAAGCATCGGCTAAGGGACTCTACGTGAAGACGAGTTGATGAGATGGTTTGTGGGGACTCTTTCACGTGATAAGCCAGTGGCGTGAAGACTTACGGGCAGTGAGGACTCCAATGCCGTATTTTTAAAGAGGAGAGGATCACGCGTTGATGAGTTGGTAATGTCGTATTTCAATGGATGAGGCCCAATTGGCAACGCGGTAGTTATCCGGGAAAGGACTCTTAAGCAGTGGTTTTTTCATCGTATTCAACACAATATAGATCGACTTTCCAACTATAAAAAGAAGGCAGCGGTTTGCATCCAAGAATGAGAGAGCTAGAGACTTTTAGAGTTTTTCAACGGAGGAGGATCTAAAGAACAAAGGCCAGAGCTGCGTGTTCATCAATTGCTTCTATGAAAAACATAAGTTTCATAGTTTTCTTTTTGCTTTTAGTATGAACTAATTTCTTTTTCTAAAGCATTTATGTAATCTATCAATGAATACATAATTTATTTTATTAGTTATTTTATTTTTAATATTTTCGTGATTGAGTGTTTAATTCTTATGATTAATGTTTACAATTTATTATTTGATTAATTGAATTGCAATGAGACTGAGAGGTAATTTGTTATTTCTTATGATTAATTCTTACAATTTATTATTTGATCAATTGAATTACAATGAGACTGAGAGGTGATTTTTATTTTAGATCTAGAATTAAACACCATTAGTTGAACAAAAGTAGAGATACTTTACCGCGATTAATGTGATTTTTAGAAAATTCAAAGTACGTAATGAGTCTCCAATTAATTAAATTCACGTAGAGATATGGAGTTGTTAGTTGAAGATATTTTTGATATCATTCGAGAGAAGATATTGGATAATTAAGAAATTTTTAATCATTAACATGGAATTGTTAAAATTTAATAATTAAGAAGAATAAATTATGTGAATTTGTTAGGTAAAATCAATCGCTCTAGATTCATTCTTATTATATTTTTTCACGTTTAGATTTTTTATGCTCTGTTAATTTTTAGATTAAGTAATTTTATTTAATTTAGATAGAACGTTTCGTTTATATTTGATTTTTTAAATAGTAATAAATTTAGTAAATTTTGGTATTCAATAACATAATTAATTATATGGGTTCAACATCCATTCTCTAAAAATACTTTACTACTTGTTACGATCTGTGCACTTGTGGATTGCAAATTATTATTATTTTATGCAAACAAGTTTTTGACACCGTTAACAGAGATTAATAATTTATTGATATTGATACTAGCCAGATATTTACTATTTTGGATATTATTATAAAAAATATATAGATATATTTATCCCTTTTTCTCTTTGTTTGGAAGATCCACGGGAGGTGAAGAGCCACCTGTGCGTTGGAATTTCGTAATTATCTTCCGTGGACTTTCACGTAATTATCTTCCACGAGTGAGAGGCCTCACGACTTCACGGAAGAATTCCAGAAGGGATCATGGGGAGTCAAGAGACGGTCAATGTGAAGAAGGAAGACATTGCACCAATCTATTTATTTGGTAACAAAAAGATGAAAGCCCAGATACTTCTCTAGCAAGTTGATCCCAGCCATCCTTCGTTTTAGAACTTATAATACATGCCCAAATCTAAACTATTAGAACTTACACCCTTTGATCTTGAGGTTGAAAGAACCTTACGGTAGCTCAAGAAAAAGAAAAAGAAACATAAAAAGAAGAAGAAAGAAGCCAACATATCTCTACCTAATATGGCTGATTAGGAGAACAAAGCGTTACGAGACTATGCTATACCCTCGATCAATAGGGTTACATCAAGCATAAGGAGGCCAGCCATACGGCAGACTGTCCAATTTGGGGGGTTAGCACAAGAGGATCCTAACGTCCATATTGCAAATTTCTTAAAAAATTTGTGATACTTTTAAACATAATGGAGTGACTGATGATGCGATTCGACTAAGGCTTTTTTCCTTCTCACTTAGGGATAAAGCCAAGGCTTGGCTGAATTCTTTGTCGCTTGGCATCATCACTACCTAGAAAGAGTTAGCACAAAATTTTTTAGCAAAATATTTTCCTTCTGCAAAAACAGCAAGGCTTTGGAATGACAACACTACATTCATATAATTTGAAGGTGAATCATTATATGAAGCATGGGAGAGGTACAAAAATTTATTGAGAAGATGCCCTCATCATGATCTTTAGCATGGCTTCAAGTACAAACATTTTACAATGGTTTAGGAGCTACAAATAGGTCTATGGTTGATGCAGCAGCTGGTGAAGCTTTAATTAGTAAAACTCATGAGGCAGCATATGAACTTCTGAATGAATTAGCATCCAACAATTATCAATGGCATGCAAAAAGAGCAATGCCAAGAAAGATAGCTGGAGTTTTAGAACTTGATTTTATAACTTCATTGGCAGATGGCAAATTTGTCTCAACAACTAGGTAAGATAAATGTTAATGCTATTCAAACTAATGATGTTTGTGATCATTGTGGAGGAAATCATTCAAGTATCGACTGCAATGTGGGAAATACTTTTGCCCAATCGAGTTATGGACAAGCAAATTATGTCAACTTTTCAATGTCAAAATAATCCATACTCGAACACGTACAATCCTGAATGGAGGAATCACTCCAATTTCTCATAGATCAATAATCAAGGATAAGCTAAACCACCTCAGCAATTTTCACAGCAAGAGAAGAAGCCAACACTTGAGGATATGTTTATGCAGTATATGCAAAAAAAATGTAACAATCTAAAACAACTCAGCCTCAATTCGTAATCTTGAGGTGCAAATCGGTCAGCTTTCAAACTTGCTCACAGAGAAGACTGCAAAAACTTTGCCAAGCAACACTGTCACTAATCCCAAAGAATATACAAAGACAATATCATTGAGAAGTGGAAGAACATATGGGAGCCATAAGTAACAAATGCTAAACAAGATGAAAATATGAATAATGAGTCCAAGAAGAAGAAAGCTCATAGTTGAAAGAAGTGGAGCAAGCTCAGAAGACTAAGGAGAATGAAAGAGCTTTAAAATCAAAAAAATTTAGGAAAGTTACTTTTGAAACTTATTCTCCTTCAATATATGACCCACTAATTCCTTTTCAAAAATTAAAAAAAATAATGTGGATGAACAGTTTTTTAAATTTCTAAGTATATTTAAGCAATTTCATATTAATATTCCTCTCATTAAAACTTTAGAACAAAAGCCTAAATATGCTAAATTTTTAAAAGATATTATAACAAAGAAGCAAAAATTGGAGGAGCATTAATGCTGTCAGAAGAGTAGTACAATCTTACAAAAAAGTTGCCGCCTAAACTGAAAGATCCAAGGAGTTTTATTATTTCTTGCACTATAGGAAACATGGATGGCAATTTTTCCCGTTTGGCCATTTATCCGACCGGTACCATTTTTAACGGGTTGGGGAATCCCCGTTCTAAATAGCTTAACGGGTAACGAAATTTTTTGTTAATGGCTAAATGGATAAACAGCCCGGGGATGGTATTCTCCACCCCATTTTCCGTTTATCCATCCCCATCCTTGTTAACTTTAATACAATATATTTAAATTTTTAATATATATATATATAATATATTAATATATTAAAATTAAAAATTAAAAATAAATAAAATATATATCCTGACTTTTGCTCTTTTTTATTTCATGTAGCCATCTCTTGCTCTTTCTTTTTTCACGCAACTGATCTAAAGTTCTGAACCAAGACGAGAACCTAGCTCCATTAGTTATAGTCTATCTTCGCCAATCGCTCCCCCATCAACACCCTCCAATACCTTTTTCTTTTCTGGTATACTCATCTCTTTAGAAAGATATCTCTTTATTTATTTCTTTGAAATTTGAATGTATTTTTTTTGTACGGTTGTTGTGTTGGAAATCTTCATTTCCTGTTTTTTTTCCTTTGTTAGTTGTTTTCTTTCTTACTTTTCGTTCTCTTCTTCCTTATCCCAAAGTCAAAGAATCTTTTATATATATCAATATCATCATCTCAATTGGTCTCCATCTTATCTAAACGGATAAATGGGTACCCAGTGGATACCCATGTACTCGATCGGGTATCCCCATCCCCGTCCGTTAATTATAACGGCTTAACGGGGTGGTGAACGGAAATATTTTTTTTAACGGGAATGGAGACTGGTATAGACTGCCCCAGGCCATCCCAAGGCCATTGCCATTCCTAATAGGAAATTATTATTTTGATAGAGCTTTATGTGACTTAGGGGCAAGTATTAATCTAATGCCTCTCTCTGCTTTTAGGAAATTGGGTCTAGGAGAAGTAAATCCAACCACCATCTCTTTACAATTGATCGACAGATCTATAAAATACCAAAAAGGAGTCATTAAGGATGTATTAGTGAAAGTTGACAAGTTCATCTTTCCAGCTGACTTCATTGTTCTTGATATGGAGGAGGACGAGGAGATTCCTTTGATATTGGGTCAAACTTTTCTTGCGACAGGGAGAACCTTAATTGATGTCCAGCAAGAAAAACTTGTTTTGAGGGTTCAAGAGGATGAGGTCACTTTTGATGTACTTAAGCTATGAAACTTTCTTTTAAGATACATTCCTGTTTTCAAATAAGTGACCGATATGTGATCATGCTGATGAGACTTATGTAGATAATTTTCTAAAGCTACCACTTGAGGTAGGTCTCACTCGCTCTACATCTATTGAATTTGATAATGAAGAAGTTAAAAAGTGTAAAATATATTTGAAGGCTATACCAATTTTTTCTCTTTCAATCAACCAAAAGTGAAAGACTTAAAATTATATCAGCTAGCATCTCCACCAGAGAAACCATTTAATTTGAGCTAAAACAGCTTCCATCAAATTTAAGGTACGCTTTCTTAGGCCAAGACTCTACTTTTTCAGTTATTATTAATAATTATTTGAATGATATAGAGGAGGAAAAGTTGCTTAGAATCTTAAGGGAACATAAATTGGCTTTCGGTTGGACCATTTCTGACATCAAAGGAATTAGTCCTTCAATTTGCACACATAAGATTTTAATGAAGGATAAATATAAACTGATTATTTAATCCCAGAGAAGATTGAATCCATCAATGCAAAAGTGGTGCATAAAGAAGTGTTAAAGCTATTAGATGCTGAAATTATTTATCCTATCTCGAACAGCGATGGGTAAGTCCAATATAAGTTGTACCAAAGAAATGTGGAATAACTATGATCAAGAATAATAATAATAAACTTATACCAACAAGGATGGTCACGGGATGGAGAGTATGCATAAATTATAAAAAACTTAATGATGCAACTCGAATAGATCATTTTCTCTTACCTTTTATTGATCAAATGCTAGAAAGACTTGCAGGACATGCTAACTACTATTTTCTGGATGGGTACTCTAGTTGTAATCAAATAGCCATCACACCTAAGAGCAAGAGAAGGCCACTTTTAATTGTCCATATGGAACATTTGCATATAGGCGAATGCCTTTTCGCCTTTGCAATGCACCAGCCAGATTTCAAAGATGCATGATGTTCATCTTCTTGGACATAGTGGAAAATGTTTTAGAAGTTTTTATGGATGATTTCTCTGTCTTTGGATATTCTTTTGATAATTGTTTGTCTAACTTATCTTCAATTTTATAGAGATGTGAGGAGAAAATTTTGATTTTAAACTGAAAAAAATACCATTTCATGGCAGAGGAGGGGATATTGCTGGGCCACCAAATTTTCTTTAAGGGAATTGAAGTTGATAGAGCAAAAATAAAGTGATTAAAAAACTCCCACCACCAACTAATGTGAAGTGTGTTAGAAGTTTCTTGGGACATGCCAGATTTTATTTACGATTTATTAAGGATTTATCTAAAATTACGAAACATCTTTGCAATTTGCTAATTAAAGACACTCGATTTGAATTTTCTGATGAATGCTTGCATGCTTTTGAAACATTGAAAAAGAAATTAATTTTAGCACCTATAATTGTGTCACCATATTGAAATTTATCGTTTGAATTAATGTGTGATGCCAGTGACTATGCTATAGGGGCTTTTTAGGGTAGAGAAAAGATAAAAATTTTCATGTTATTTATTATTGTTGCCCAAATAGCAACCCAAAAGGGGGTGAATTGGGTTTTAAAAATTTAATTGCGCAGATATGCTTATCAAATTTTAATTTGCAGCAATGTAGTGATGTGAACACAACAATATCATAGAGATAAAGCAAACAATCAAACACAGGGATTTTTATAGTGGTTCAGTGCTAATTCAGCACCTACATCCACTCCCCAAAAATCCTTTGAAAATTTTTACTCCAATTGTAATATCAACGATTTCAACCCCTAGCCTTATCAGCTAGTCCTCTTGTTTTACCGTACAAGAAAGCCAAACCCCTAGCCTTACCAGGCTAGTCCTCTTGTTTCACGGCACAAGAAAGCCAAAAACAACCAAGGGTTAAACTTGACCCTTTTACAAGAATATGTTCGAATATTTAAGAACAAACAGCTCCTAAACTGAGAAAATATTGAAAATAATACTTTACAATTTTTGGGGATAATCTCCAGCAATAAATGAAACTCTTTGAGGTAGCTGAAGCTTTGAATGCTTATGGAGGCTTTAATGGATCTGCACAGATGAGCAATAAATGGTCTTCAAGCTTTTTGATTTCAACATACAAATCTTCCTTTCAATAACTCAAAAGCAATAAAGGCTCTTTCTTCCTTGGATTTCTTCCTCTTTTTCGTCCTCTTTTTCTTCTTCTAATCTCAGCTATTTAAAGCATTTCAACATCAAAAGTATCTGTTAGACTTAATCGAATAAATGGAAAGTAAAACAGAAAGAAAATATAACCATTGTAAACATTTTCCTTGCATTGAATGCACTGGTATCCATTTGAGGAAGAAAGATCTCTGCCATAATACAAGAGATCAAAAGTTAGTTTAGTTGAAAATAGAACTTAGGAAGAGAGAGAGAGAGAGAGTGACATTTGTTCAAGGCTCGAAGAGAGAAGAAGTAGCTGGCTGGAGATAACTCCCAGCTAACTGCTTGAAGAATGGTGACCGGCCAGGGTGAAAATAGCTAGCTGGAGAAGGTCTCTAGTTAGCTCATTTTGAAATCCACACGGTCCAAAGAAGAATCCAGCAGTCCAATAGCTAGCTGAAGCTTAGCTTCAGTTAGCTATTTCCAAAAAGCTCACGGTCACAAAGGAGTTCAGCATGTCATCAGCTAGTTGAAGCTTGGCTTCAGTAAGCTTGATCCTGAAGTGCACGGTTGAAGAAAGCTGCAAGAAAAATGGTTAGCTAGACCAAAGGTCTAGTTAGCTTGTTCCAATAGGTGCACGGCTAGAATGAAGCTTTCATGCTAGAGTAGTTAGCTGGAGGTTGGCTCCAGTTAACTAATTCAAAATTTCATGCGCTAAGAGAGGGAATACTAAACCTGTAGTTAGCTGGACACAAAGTTCAGTTAACTGCTTTGAAGATCCAAATGGCCAGAAGGGAAATCAGCTTAAAAGTAGTTAGCTGAAGAAGCTCTTCAGTTAACTCTTCCACAAGTCCATTCGGCCAAGAAAAAATCAGCCTAAAAATAGTTAGCTGAAGACTGGCTTCAGTTAACTCATAGAGCAAGACAGCTAGCTGAGGGTCATCTTCAGTTAGCTCTCAGAGAAGAATAGCTAGTTGAGAGAGCAACCCAGTCAACTCTTTTTATCATGCAATCAGCCAGAGAGAAGAGTCAAGCAAAGTAGCTAGCTGGCCAAGCATCCCAGCTAACTCGTTGTAAGCATGGTTCGGCCAAGACACAAGTAGCTAGCTGGCAAAGCAAAATAGCTAACCAGGAATAAGCATGGTTTGACCAAAAGAGAGGTAGCTAGCTGGATAGCTAGCTAGCAAAGCAAAATAGCTAACCAGTAATAAGCATGAACACGCCCAAGGCACAAGTAGCTAACTCCCCAGGTAGCTGTTTCAAGGAGCAATCAGCCAAGCAAGAGACCATGCCATTCCAGTTGACTGAATATAAGAATCAGTCAGCTCTTTCAAGGTGGAATTCAGCCAGGATGAAGCTCTAAGGCACTTTAGCTAGCTGAGAAAAATTCCCAGTTAACTAATACAAAAACCAAACGGCTAGGAGCATTCATCCATGTGATTTTGACTTGATGAGGCTCATTGTAACATATCTGAAAGCATCCTTTGGTCATCTGCATTTTTCTGCATTGATCTTTGTCTTTATAAACAAAATTAGTCCTTACTTAATTGTTTTGTAATCATCAAAATCAATCTAAGGCCAACAATCTTCTCCTTTTTGATGATAACAGAACCCTTAAATATACATAAGAAAAAAATATAGGAAAGACTTTAGACAAGTAGGAATGTAGAATGCATAGAATGTATTAGAAATTCTTTCTTCTAATTCATTCCAACAAATATTTTCTCCCCCAATCGATTTGAATATATGGAGTATTTTATTTTCTCCATTATCTCAATGTATGCATTATTCTTCTCCCCCTTTTTGTCATTAATCAAAAAGATGATTGAAGAATGTGCAAGAATTCAATTTGTTTATCAAAATTCATATCATGGACATTCATAACATAATGCATTAAGATAAAATGAGTACATCATTCATACCAATATCATTCATACAAAATATTAAGCCAATGGCTCAATTAGAAAACATTAAGTCTTAACAAACATCACATAGTCAAAGCAAATATTACAAGAAAACATACTAGATTCATTTATCATCATTAGAAGAAATCACAGATGGTTGAGTTGAGGATCCATCCGGTCAGCGACAGGGTCCGAGCTTATCTTCTTTAGGTTATGGCGGAGGCCTCCAGAGGTGAGGATGTGAATAAGACATATCTGGAGGAAACATTGAAGGAGCAGAAGAAGCAAGATGTTCCTCCATGAGGCTTGTAAGCCTAGCAATAGAAGCAATCCAATGATCAATAGCATTTGAGGCATCCCTGGTCTAGCTTTCATTTGCATGCATTTGAAAAGTTATCCATTCCGCTTTTGTCTCAAAACATTCAAGCTTAGATTTTAACTGATTGATCTCATTCATAATATGGCCCATTACAGTCTCGTTGTGATGGAAGACTCGTCCATTGAGAATTTGCATGTCATGAAAGATTTGATTTTGGCTCAACACAACTTGAGAAAGGGTCTCAAAAATTATGGAGATGTAGGGTATCATGGTGTAGTCGTTGACAGATGATCCACTATCTTCAGTACTCCTACTGGATTGGGCTATAGACAATTCATGAATGATCTATTGTATCTGTTCTTCACAGATCTGAACGGTGGGTCGATGAGGAGTAGAATTGTCATGAGATGGCTCAGGTGTTTTGAATTGAGGTGGCTCAGTCATGAAAGGGTTTGGTTCATTCAATGCAGTTAGGAAAGGATTGGGTTGATGAAAATTAAAATTAAAGAAATTGGGTGAAGGGCAAGCTTATTGAGGCAAGTCTGATGGTGGTAAGCTACTTGATGGAAGAGCAAGTCTTTCACCTATCCTAGTCCTAATCTTGGTCCACACACCATTACACTTGGCATAGTCCATACGATGAAGAGAGTGAGCATTAAATACATCGGAATGATGTAATGCTACAACAGTTTCTCTTTTAAGTTTCGCATTATAGAAGTAAAAAAAAACATAAGCGAGAAACATACCATATGGCAATGCAGCTTTGGATCTACCTAAGGCTTCCTTCATGATAGACATCATAAGCTCAGGAAAATCTAGAGGTGTCTCTTCTAGGATATCATACATAATACAAATGTCACGATCAGTTACGGCATTAAAAGATCCAGATTGAGGGGCAAAGATTTTCGCAATGAAGCTATGAAGTAATCTATTCTCAACAAAAGCATGTTTGCATCAAGGTTTACTATATTATCGGCTTCATCATCCTCTAAGACATGAATCATGGCAAGCTTATAACCTTTTTCACTAGGAAAATTTTCTAAAACACCTTCAGATGAAATACCTAAGGCAGAGCCTAGCAACTTCCTATCAAGTTCTATCTTAATCTTTTTAACATAAGAGGTTATGGTTCCATCTCCAAAATAATGATTTCATAGAATTCATGGATTAATTCGGGATAAATAGGCTTTTTGGTTGATAGCAAGCTAGTCCATCCTTGAGAAGCAAATAACCTACTTGTTGGAAAATTATTGAGAAATTATTTACCCAATTATTGATTTTGATGATTAACAAAAGCCATGAGTATATTCATTGTGTTCTGATAAATTTGATAAGTGTTTCAGGAATTAAGAATGATTAATTATTCAAAAGGTATATAGAAATCAGTTTTGAATTGAATTTTAATGGATTATTAAAAAGTTCAGAAGTTAGAGCCGACACCCAGATCTACTCGAGCCGACTCCAGAGCATATCGAAACAGTTCAGGATTTTTGGCATGGTTTGGAGCCGACACCCTAACAGTCGGGAGCCGACTCCAACCTAAGATACAGATAACTATTTTCTGCTTTAGAAGCCGGAGCCGACACATGAATTTTTGGAGCCACTCTAACCTGAGTTACAGAGACTATATTTTTCGGAGCAATTCTTGGAGCCAACACCTCAGGATTGGGAGCCAACTCCAGATAGCGGTGAATCGACACTTTATAAAGTGGGAGCCGACTCCACGTTGAATTATTTTTTGCTATTTTTGGCAACCCAATTTGGAGCCGACACATGAAAAGTTAGAGCCGACTCCAACCTGTCAGAGGATGATTTTCAAAAGTGATAGATCAGCTCCAATGGCTATTTTTTCTCGCCTACTTCTCAACGAATCTATTTTCTTACATGGAGAACTCATCAAGGTACATATCAATGGCTATTTTCTCACCTAATCTTGGATTGAAAATCTATATAAAGGGGATATCTGACCGTTCAAAAAAAAAGAAAGAAAAATAATGAAAAATTGAGGAAAATATCTAGTGAAAAAGAGAGAAAAATCGAAGAAAAATCTCTGAGTCCATATATCATCTGAAGAGAGTTTCTAGAGAAATCCAAAGCCCTCAAAGGTCAAAGGAGAAAAGAAGAAGAGCAAAAGCCCTATTTCCTAAACATTCTCTTTAATGAATTTCTGTCAAGAAACAGAGCTGAAGCTTGGTTCATCCATTCAAAAGAGAAGAGGAAAAGAAGAAAAGCTCACATCCAGATTGCTTCAAACAGGCTTTTCTAATCCTTGTCTATTTACATTGTTTATTTGCTCAATTAAAGAGCTTTTGAATTGTAAACTTTATTTTGAATTGTTGTTTACTGGATTGAATTAGTTGAGTAGTTTACCTTGGGACAAGCTAAGTTTAGCTTGGGTTAAGGTTTTGTACTGGTGAACCTATGAAAACCGGCTGGGTTCGTTGTGACCCTGTAAAATAACAAGTTCGAGTTGTGATCTTGTAAAACAACTCAACTGTAATCAGGGGATTATAGTGTGGACCCAAGAGTTGCTTGGGAGTGGACGTAGGTGTGGCTAACACCGAACCACTATAAATCTTTATGTGTTTGTCGTGCATTTGTCTCTCTCTCTTTATCCTATTGTGCTTAGCTTTTATTAATTCACTTTACTTGGGCACTTTCACATCAAGAAATTATTTTTAAAGTGTTAAATTTTTTAAAGAACCCAATTCACCCTCCCCCCTCTTGGGTTGCCATCTGGGCCAACAATTGGTATCAGAGATTGTGCTCATTTAAACTTGATCTAACAATCAAGAGCTAAAGATCCAAATGGCAGCTTAAGCTGGATCATGCTTTTCTGAAGGTCAATCCACCAATAGGCCACCTTTGTTTAGTGGCACTAACTATTCATATTGGAAGCAAGAATGAGGATTTTCATTCAAGCTTTAGATTATGAATTGTGGAGTGTCATTATTAATGGACCTAGCACACCCACACACATGGTAGATGGTTCTATTGTTCTTAAGCTCAAAAGGGATTGGAATAAGAACGATAGAAAAATGGCTCAGCTTAATGCCAAAGGCATGAATGTCTTATATTGTTCTTTGGATGCAAATGAATTCAACATAATTTCTACTTGCATTTTAGCCAAAGAAATATGAGATAGATTAGAGTTACCCATGAGGGTACTAATCAAGTAAAAGAATCCAAATTAACATTCTAGTGCATAAATATGAATTGTTTAGCATGGAACAAATGAATCAATCACATGCATGTACACTAGATTTACTAATTTTGTTAATGGTTTGAAAAGTCTTGGTAAGACCTATATTAATTCTGATTTAGTACGCAAAATTCTTAGGTCTCTTTCAAGATCATGGGAAACCAAGGTGACTGTAATCCAAGAAGCCAAAGACTTAAGCGTTATACCTTTGGAGGAGCTACTTGGATCCTTAATGACCCATGAGCTGACAATGAAGCAACATTAAGAGGAAGATGTCAAGAAGAAGAGAACAATAGCTCTCAAGGCTGCAGAAAATGAGAAGAGCAGTAGTGAAGATGATGATAAAGATGATGAAATAGCTCTCCTTGCAAAGAAATTTAGAAAGTTTATGCAAAGAAGGAGACCCTTCCACAAAAGAAAATTTAGAATCAAAATGGAAGGAGAAAAAGAAAAAGAAAGGGATAAAGAAAAAGAAAAGAACCCTTGACATGTTATGAATGTAAGAAACCGGGGCATTTTTGATCTGAATGTCCTCAACTAAAGAAGGGTTACAAGAAGAAGAAGAAGGCCTATGTTGCAACATGGAGTGATAGTGAAGAATCTTTATCTGAAGAAGATCAAAAAGAAGCTGCAAACATATGCTTCATGGCAAACGACAAAATGAGGTAAATTCTGAAACCCATGATGATTTTACATTTGATGAATTATATGATGCATTTAATAAATTAGTTAGTGATTTTAAAATTTTGAGAATGAAAAAAAATCTTTGAAAACTAAAAAATTAAATCTTCTCAAAGAGAAAAATAAACTAACTCTTGAAGTTAAAAATTTAAAATCTGAAAAGGAAGATTCTCTAAAAGAAAAAGAATCAATTTCTAATGAAAATATTAATTTGAAGAAAGAAATTGATAAATATAAGATTATTGTTGATAAATTTGCATATAGCTCAGAAAAACTAAATTTGCTTTTAAGTAATCAAAGAGCTATATTTGATAAAGCTGGACTAGGATATAGACCTCACATGAAACAAAAACATGTAAATAATTTCTTTATTAAGAAACCTATCAAAAATGATATTTCATGTTATCATTGCAACAAAAAAAGGACATAAATCTTATGAATGCAATTTTAGAAAAACTAATAAGAATTTAATGCTTAAAGGAAAGAAAATATGGGTTTCAAAAGGAACAATATTTATTGCTACTAACCATGAAGGACCCAAGAAAGCTTGGGTACCTAAACAAAAGATTTGATTATCTTGCAGGAGTGTCTTGCGGCCAAAGGATCAAAAAGAAAGTGGTATCTTGATAGTGGCTGCTCAAGACACATGACGGGTGACAAAGAGCAATTCATCACCCTTAAAGATAAAAGAGGAGGAGTTGTTACTTTTGGAGACAATGGCAAAGGTCAAATTATGAGCCTTGGTAAAATTCAAATAACTCCATCCACCTTTATTGAAAATGTTTTATATATTGATGGTTTAAAGCATAATTTAATTAGCATTAGCCAACTGTGTGATAAAGGTTTCAAAGTTTCATTTGAAGCTTCTATTTGTATTGTTTCTAATCCCATTGACAATAGCATTATATTTATTAGAAATAGAAATGGTAATGTATATTAATTGATTTGGACAACTTGTTTACTAGTAACCATTGCCTAATTACTGATAATGCTAAGGTAAATGAGATTGGATGGCTATGGCATCGTAGATTAGGTCATGCAAGCACACACTTAATTTCAAAATTAATTAAAATAGATTTAGTTAAAGGACTTCCAAAGTTAGATTTTGAAAATAATAGAATTTGTGATGCATGTCAATATGGAAAACAAACTAGAAATTCTTTCAAATCTAAAAATATTGTTTCAACTACTAGACCACTTGAACTACTTCATATGGACCTTCTTGGACTTACTAGAAACACTAGTTTAGGAGGAAAGAAATATGGTATTGTGATAGTAGATGATTATTCTAGATACACTTGGGTATTGTTCTTAGCTCACAAAGATGAGACTTTCTCGATATTTCTGAAATTCTTCAAGAAAGTCATAAATGAGAAAAACACTACCATAGTGTCTCTTAGAAGTGATCATGGAACAGAATTTAAAAATTATTTATTTAAAAATTTTTGTATTGAAAATGACATTCATCATAACTTTTCTGCACCTAGAACACATCAATAAAATGTAGTTGTAGAAAGGAAAAATAGGACTCTAGAAAATATGGCCCATACCATGCTATGTGAAAGCCAACTCCCAAAGTACTTCTGGGCGGAAGCTATAAACACAACATATTACATCTTAAATAGAGCTTTAATTAGACCAATCCTTAAGAAAACTCCTTATAAATTATGGCATAATAGGAAACCTAACATTAGTTATTTTCATGCATTTGGTTTTCGATATTTTATTCATAATAATGGTAAGACAATCTAAGAAAGTTTGCCGCAAAATCTGATGAAGGTATATTCTTAGGATATTCCATATCTAGTAAAGCCTATAGAGTATTTAACAAGAAGTATTTAATTATAGAAGAATCAATTCATGTAGTATTTGATGAGTCTTTAGCATCAAGTTCTGAAAAGATTGATGATGAGGAAGATACAAATTTGCTTGAAAGAGATATTAAAAAATTAAATATAGATGTATCCTTAGACCATGAACCAGAAGCTAAAGATGATGACTCACCTAAGAATGATGTTATTGATATTACTCGTAATGATGTAGATCTACCTAGAGATTGGAGATATGCTTATGGTCATTCTAAGGATTTAATCATAGGTGATCCATCTCAAGGAGTAAGAACTAGATTATCAATAAAGAACATCAATAATCTTGCATTTGTGTCTCATGTAGAACCCAAATCTATTGAAGAAGCTGAAAAAGATAGCAATTGGATGTTAGCTATGCAAGAAGAATTAAATCAATTTACTAGGAATAATGTATGGTCCTTAGTTGATAGACCCAAAGGTCATTCTGTTATAGGATCTAAATGGGTATTTAGAAATAAATTAGATGAAAATGGCATAGTAATTAGAAATAAAGCTAGATTAGTTGCAAAAGGATATAATCAGGAGGAAGGAATTGATTTTGATGAAACTTTTGCATCTGTTGCTAGATTAGAAGCAATTAGACTATTACTTGCATTTGCATGTCCTATGAACATTAATTTTTTTCAAATGGATGTTAAAAGTGTATTTTTAAATAGTTTTATAAATGAGGAAGTTTTGTAGAACAACCACCAGGTTTTGAATATCATGAATTTCCAAATCATGTTTTTAAATTACACAAAGCACTTTATGGTTTAAAATAAGTACCTAGAGCTTGGTATGATAGATTAAGCAATTTTTAATTAAAAATAATTTTTTAGAAAAAATGTTGATAAAACCCTATTTTTGAAAAGAAAAGATAAAGACTTATTGGTAGTACAAATATATGTAGATGATATTGTATTCAGTGCTACTAACAATCTTTTGTGTCAAGAATTTGCAAAGTTAATACTGGGTGAATTCGGGATGAGCATGATGAGAGAACTCAAATTCTTCCTTGGACTACAAATCAAGCAAGAAAGAGAGAGATTTTCATCAACCAAATAAAGTACACAAAAGAAATTCTCAAGAAGTTTGGTATGGAACTAGTCAAACCTCTCGGAACACCAATGAGTCCTTCATCACTACATGGGGAAAAAATTATTGCGACGCCCAAATGCATCGCTAATGCATCGCTAAACATGCTATTGCGACGCAATAGCAACGCAATGACGACGTCGCTCAGATGTTCGTCGTAATCTCAATTTGTCGCAATTGCGTCGCTTCACAGTGACGCAACAATGCATCGCAATATTGCGATGCATCCAAATGCGTTGCTAAATTTAAAACTAATTTTTAATATTTAAAATTATTATTAAATATTGCGACGCATTCAATTGCATCGCAATTTGTGATGCATTCAATTGCGTCGCAATATTGTGACGTATTTAGTTACGTCGTAATATTTAATAATAATATTTTAGATATAATAGCGACGCAATTTGAGTTGCTAATGTGTCGTTAATAAATTTTTTTAAAAAATATTACGACGCCAAGTCATTGCGTCGCAATATTTAATAATAATAATTTAGATATAATAGCGACGCAATTTAAGTCGCTAATACGTCGCTAATAAATTTTTTTTAAATTATTGTGACGCCAGGTCATTGTGTCGCAATATTTAATAAAAATATTTTAAAAATATTAGTGATGCAATTTTAGTCGCTAATGCGTCGCTAATTAATTTTTTTAAAAAAAATAAAATATTAAAAATTAAAACGGTTAATATAATTTCGTTACATTTAAATATTGATCGAAACATTCTTCACTCATATTGATCCAAACAATAATCATTCAATTTCCAAAAATAATTAATATATTAAAATTTTGAAGTTTTCATGTACAACATATAAAAAGAAAAAAAAATACATCAAGAATCTGAGCGATCACGTGGAGGCTAGAGACCCTGCGACAAGCGGCTAACCATATCCTGCAAATGACGCATCTGATCTCGCACGTCTGCAATCTCCTGATCCTGGCCTCGCATACGCTGCTCCAACTCGTGCTCGACCTCCTGACGAACGTCCTGCGAACCTCCACCGCAATAGATCTCCGAATGTCGTCTAAACGCTCGGCAGGAATATCACCAGAAAATCGCGAGCTAGAGGCATGATGGCAAAAATATGAAGAAGCTCTAGTGCCCATACCATAGACCCTGCGGTCTCGTGGCTGGGCACCAACAGCCTCCAAAAATACACGCCGACTCCTCTGTTGAGAGTTCAACGGGCGTCTCCCCATCAGTGGAGTCGACTTGCGATGCCTGGGAGCGAAGCTCCTCGACTCGTGTCTTTGAATTATAAAATCAACAAAATAAGTTAATAAATTTCTCGAAATAAAATTTTAGAAATTAAACAGATACTACATAAAGCTAATTTCTTACCGCAACCTCCCATGATCGTGTGTCGACTCAGGAACCGTCCCTCCTGGTGTATGTCGCCCTGAATAGACGAAACTCACTAGGATCTCTGCCCTCCTGCTCAGATTATAACAATAAAAAAATTAATATTAATACAAATATTTGTAAATAACTAAATTAGTAATTAAATTATTTATGTTTTCTTACCATACGGCGTTTGTGCTCCCGAATCGAAATGGAGCCCAAAGTATGGCGGGAGAGACCCGTGCCAGGACCGCCCTTCTCGGATTGGCGGTTCATGCTGGCTGATGCGGACCTCCTGCACCAGCCATCGGACTGCCAGGCCTGCTGCCACTCGTGCCAAATACCCTCTGGCACATGCGCAGGATGCTGACCCGATGACCTCCAACGATGAAGCATGTCAGAGTATCGGCGTCCTATAAGAGCCTCCCATGCTGCCCTAATGGCATCATGGCTGGCAGGGTCCCACGTAAACTTTTTCTGCATTAAAATAAACAGTTAGTTTTAGAATTTATTAAGATTAAGAAATTTTATATCAGTGATAAATTGTATTTAATAAGTTTACCTAAAACTCAGAAAAATAAAACTCCCTCGTGGCTGGAGATACGTGGCGCCAATCGTAGCCACTGGGATCTGCATGCCTCTGAAATACGACGCTAATGTGGCTGGATACATGATGCTGCTCAATAAATCTGTTTAAAAGATGCATGTTTATAAGTAATTAACTTAAAAATATAAACATATATTTTTAATTAGTATATACTTAGAGCCCATGAGCATCAAGTTGAAGTACGGTGCGGCCGATGGTGGAAGAACTCTTGGAGGTATGTGCCGATCGGCTGGATGGTAATACCAATGCAGGATCATTGCCGACTGCTGGAGAGATCGAAGGTTGTGCGATGTGTGGAGATCCGAACTCTCCATCTCCAAAGCTCATGTGATCTGATGCAGCAGGGCTACGTCCCTGCTCACTCCATATATCGTCGGTAGATCTACCTCTGCCCGTCATACTGAAAATACTAAAGATTCATGCAATTAATTATGATTAATGATTGACTATGTAAAAATTTAACACTTATAAAATAAAGTTGAATTTAAAAAAACCTATGTTTAATCGGTGTCATTTGTTTTGTGAAATGTTGGTTCAACATCCGATGCCGTATCGGACTGCGATTTAGTTTCATTATCATCGGAAGGAAACCGAACATTTGCATCCGTAATTTCTTGGACATCACCATTTGGATCTCTAAGTGATGTTTCAGGAGCCCTTATGTCGTCCTTAATTGCATGCATTTCCATCTCATCCTCTTGAAATGCAGGGCACTCGGCTGATTGACTTGATGAACTCTCCTCTAATAAGATTGTTGAACGTGGGACGATTTTAGAAACAGCCCACCAATCTCGCATGTCGTTGCACAAACTTGGATATCCGCAGTAAAACACTTGTTGAGCTTGGATGCAAGGATGAATGGGTCATATTTCTACAATCTTCGTCGATGGTTCACTTCAACCAAATTGTAGTCGTTATGAACCCTTTTGCCCACAGGAACTGTCGGATCGAACCAATCGCAACGAAACAATACGGTTCGTTTCATAGGCCAACCGGGATATTTAACTTCAACCACATCTACTAACTTTCCGTAATAATTCTGCATATTTGCTCCAACACTTTCTCCTTTAACACACGCCCCAGTTCTACGTGCCTCTTGAAGCTGCTAATCGTTCAATCTGAAATTTGTACCCATTAACAAAATAGCCAGTAGAGGTTGTTACGGTCTTCAATGGCCATTGCGATAGACATTTAATGAAAATATTGTCGGTTGGGGACCATGGACCATTTACCTATAAATTAAGAAGCTATTCACAACCAATTCGAAAAATTAAAGCCATTATTGAAATTGATTGAGTGATACTACTCACAAATTCATAAAACCAGTAAGCGAACTCCGTTTCTAACTTCTGTCCAATTGCAAATTGACTGATGTCGGGATTCATCTGTCGTTGTCTATCACAATACATCCTTATGAGATGATAAGGATTAAAACTGATGTTAGCAATTAAATATTGTAGTATATTATAATTTAAATTAGAAGTTCCAATTAAGCATTGAAGTATACACTTACTCAATATATGGATCGACTTCTCTACAGTTCATTAGGATATAA
>UESW01003441.1:0-39225 GCA_900491605.1 Calamus simplicifolius
TGCAGGTCGTCCTCCTTGCCATAGTCATAGACAACCTCAATCTACACCATAGATGAAAACAACATTAACCAACCTGTAAACTGAAAAACACTGGCAGCAAACAAATTACATAAGTTGTAAAATATTTTTCGTATGCATGGCAAACACTTTCATTTTTTAGTGTCTCATCTTCTCTGGAGAAGCTCAAATCGAACGGATATAGCAGATGGTCACAGAATTTTAAGCTTTGCACTACAGAAATCCAGACCCATAAGTAGCAAAAAGTCTGTCACAAGTCCATGAAGTATTTCACCCCCCCCCCCCCCCCCCCCCCCACACACACACACGAGTACATATGCCGATCAATAAACTATCTATGCTGAAAAATAAAAACAATGGTCAAATCACGTGAGAATAAGGAATTCAAAGTGTTTATACCAGTACAACAATCCTAGCGGTATCAAATCTTCCTACCAATTAAAATGTTGACCTTAATGAACTAACTTGAAGTACTTGTGTGATAGCAACTAGTGTTTTACACGGGACAACCCACAGTATTTTCAGACTTCCAGATTTCTTGATCAAATCAATATAGAAATTAACTTCAAACATGCTTTAAGAATAACTGTAGAACACAGATGAATCAACTTTTCACTTTTTGTGATTGTTGGAAATTGAGTTTTCATCGAAACTGATTTAAGCTCTTTTATCCCCTCTGTTTCTTCTTCTCCCCTTGATTATCTTTTGAACTAAACAAAAGGTCTGCTGCTTCTAGGATGTTCACCTCATCAGAATTGATTGCTAGTCAGAAAGTT
Source organism: Calamus simplicifolius (assembly GCA_900491605.1). Taxonomy (NCBI): domain Eukaryota; kingdom Viridiplantae; phylum Streptophyta; class Magnoliopsida; order Arecales; family Arecaceae; genus Calamus; species Calamus simplicifolius. The sequence goes on from UESW01003441.1 coordinate 795, forward strand.
TCCCAAATACCTTTCCAAAAAATATATGTAAAACTGAACACATTCAAGGTGCCATTTTTTCAAAATTAGGAAGCAGATTCTTAAGTCTAAACCTTCTAGCCAATGAAGACATGCCACCCTATTGCTCTTGGCGAGAACAACACTTAAAATGGAAAATAACTAGGACATTGTGTGTTCAGCATTTTGTTGTGGCTGCCAAAGGGGTAGCAGTCTCTCTTCAATGTGAAATCCATTTGAAGATCTAATAGAGGGAATAGTTGACTTTCAATTGCATTTTGCACAAGAGAAGCTGATATTGCAGGTTGCATCCGCATGCAGTACAACCCTCTTGAGTTTCCAAACGAACAGTTAGTACTCGTGGCATGCCTTGCACTATTAGATTGAAGGATGAATGTGGAGCTCAGATGTGTACTAAATCATCAAAGAAATTCCTCTTTGAAAGGGCTAAAAAAAAAAAAAGAATTAAGATAAAAGTAGTTGCATGTAAGATTGCCAATTACCCCATAGGCATTATCAATCATGTCCAATCGAACTTAATCAAGCAATACCCATCCCAACTTGAGCATGCAGGCATTCCCCAAGGTGCATGTATATGCTAAAGATGAAATCTAAAAGTCTATTTATATATGACACATCAGCACAAGTTCTATTAAGCTAAGTCATGTAATAGAGCAACCAGAAAAGGCCTGAAAATGATAAAAGTAGATTTTTGTATATTAAAGTGATATCTTACCCCAGGAGGTGGTGGTGGATTTCGTGTAAATTTGCTGCCACCAGGAGCCCAAGGAACTGCAAATCAAGAAAATAATTCAAATCAAATTTGACTACATAGAAATCAAGTAATCAATAAAAGACTATATTAAAACATCAACAACAAAACAATCTCAAACTAGTTCAAGTCCACTACATGAACCTTTTTTTTCGCCATTCAACTTGGTTTTAAATCATATTTTTTGTAAAATGCAAATATTGTACATCTTTCTTTATCACTTCCTTTTTTTTTTCATATATCAAGTCATTCTTCGCATAGGTGCATCTCTAAATCTACATTGCATATATCCAAACCACCTAAGTCATCGGTACCTTAATTTATCCTTATTTGAAGCTACATATCTTTTTACAAATGGTTTCATTTATTATTCTAACTTTTTTATAGTACTATACATTATCTCAACATTCTTATATCCATCATATTCATCTTATGTATGCGTATTTTTTAACTACCCAACATTTCATACCTAAAGCATAACACTAATCTTATGGTTACCTTATAAAATTTTCCTTTCAACTTGATAGTACTCTACGATCACATAATATTTTAATTATAATTCTTCATTTCATCCAACCTGTTTTAATTTCATAGACAATATCATTCTCAATCTCTCATTCTTTATGAATAATCAATCCTAAATATTAAAAATAATCATTTTTAAGAATTTCATGTCCTTCAATTTTTTACTCTACATTAATTTTCATTTCTAATTGTACTAAAATTACATTTATGCATTCTATCTTTGTCCCACTTAACCAAAAACGTTTAAATTCTAATACATTTCTCCATATTTCTAACTTACGATTAACTCTTACTTTAGTTTCATCCACTAATACTACATCATCTGCAAATAACATGTACCATAAAATATCATTTAGATGTCTAGTAAGCTTATTTATAACTAAAATAAAAATATGAATTTAAAAGAAAATCCTAACGTAATTGCTCCATCATATATCATTTATTATGTTAATATATCTAGCCGGTACTTCTTTCTTTTCTAACACCTATCATAAATTTTTATAGAAACTATCTTACGCTTTCTCTAAATCAATAAAATCATATAACATTCTCTTTTCTTTATACTTCTCCATTAAGCTCCTAAGAAAGAAAAATTGCTTTTATAGTCAACCTTCCTGAAATAAAACTAAATTGATTCTATAATATTCTACAGTACATATCAATCTATGTTTAATTACTCTCAAAGTTTCATAATATGACTCATGAGCTTGATACCACGATAATTAGAATAATTTTAAATATCTTCTTTATTATTATAAATTGAAACTATAGTGCTCTTTCTCCATTTATTAGACATCTTTTTAATTTTTAAAATCTTACTAAATAAATTTATCACTCAAATTGCTCAGCATCACCTTAATATTTCTAAACTTCTATAAAATTTTATCAAGTCTCATATTTTTTTATTTTTATCTTTTTCATAACCTCTTTGCTTCAGATGTCCTAATTCTACGAGTATACACCATAACTTTATCCTTAATAGAGCTAATAAGATATTCTAAATTTTTTAAATGATTTTCATTTAATATTTATTATAATAACTTCTTCATCTTTCTTTAGTCTCTATTCCCTTAATCAAAACTTTTGATCATTGTCGTTAGTGTATTTAACCTGAAATATATCTCTAATTTTTCTATCTCTTATTTTAACATATATATATATATATATATATATATATTTCTTCATCTTTAATTTCTAGCATGTGATATAATTCCTTATATGCCTTACATCTAGCCTTTCGTATCGCCTTTTTAATTTCCATCTTAACCATCTTGTAGTTTTATATACTTCTCCATTTCGACATCTAGATAATTTTCTATAACACTCTTTTTTAATATTAAATGCTAATTAAACTTTTATTCACTATTAAGTTTCCTTATCATATCGTCCTTTTCTTTTTAACTTTCCTAACACCTCTATACCTACTTTTCTAATATTAGTCATCCCTTCATATATGATATTGATCACTCCATCGATACTCTATTTTCTTTTCTTCATATTTTATCTTTAAAAGCTATTAATTCCCCTCTTTTAACTCTGTCAAGGCCGGTCCCAAGCCCGAGTAAAGGAGGTTGCGTTAGGTAGCTGACAGCCAGCGTAAAACTCTGTCAAATCCCCTAAATCATGAATCTACTAATGGAGGAATCAGATTCATGCAGTCGACCCCATGTAGTTGGGAAAAAGCTTAGATGAGTTGAGTAGTTTCCCTATTTTAAATTTCACCACCTAATTCTTGAATACTTATACTTTTTACTCCTCCATTTTTGAATAAATACATCCATAATCATCCATCTATATTGCATAGTTAGACTCACCTAGTAAACCTTACAATATTACAAAACACCTAATCAATTTTTCTAGCATGAAAGAAATCTATTTGACTAGTATTATATCTATTTTTGAAAGTTGTTAAATTATCGAAAGGCTATATTAAAAAAAAGCAAAAACGTTCATGTGTCCATGTATGCTGGACAAGCAATAAGACCAAACATACTGCGCTGTGCAACATTGTGCCAGTGCTTAGAACACCCAACACATAGCACGGAACATTCCAAGTACTAGTACACAATCAATATCATGCGAGCACCACTTGTTGTTAAGGCATTAGCATGGTACTTAACTTGCATAACATGCCATGCCACCAAAAATTTTACGATTAAAAGTAGAATCATCAGAAGGAAGACTGCAAAAAGCCGGTTGATTAAATATTTAATTACAAAGAAAACATAAAAATCATGAAGTATGTAAAGTCTAGAATTACATAGTCAAGCATCATGGAAGGATGCTAATTGCTCAGCAGCTACCAACATAAGTTCAGTCAATCATCACATTTTTTTTTTTTTTTTTTTTTACTGGTTCAAATTGTCACATTGCTTCATAATCCAAAGCTCAAAGAGGGCTAACACAATCAACCTCTGACATAAAGTTTGTGATCCAGAAGGTCTTCTGGTAACTACTTAAAGAGATGGAGAAGGTGCTGTAGTAAATCCAATTAACGAGCCAAAACAGAAGAAGTCCACATGAATCATAGAAAGGCCCAGGAGGTGCGAAGCTATTAGAACAAGGTAATTCAGTCATTCAAGCTACAGATAAAGTACCAGTGAGAATAGTACTCAAGACACTTTCTTACCATGCTTAAAATTGTTGCCAAATTCTATTTATATTGTCCTAGAAAAAGGCTTCTATCGGGTTTCATTTGCACAATTATAGGTAATTGCAAGCAAAATGTGGGTAAAGGTAGACCTAAACTAACATGGACAAAAAATAATTAAAAAAGATATAACTATTTGTAATTTAAATGTCGATTTGGTCCTGAATAGAGCAAAGTGGAGGAAGCATATTCATGTAGCCGACCCCATGTAGTTGGGAAAAGGCTTAGATGAATTGAGTTGAGTTGCAAGCAAAATGTGCAACATCCACAATACATAGTGTCTAAAGGGTCCACAATGGGTCAGTTCAAAGCAGGGTTCATGTCTGCACCATGCCAATCAAGAGAGAAAACTATAGTGATGAGGTTAATTTCTTCTGGAGCACATTATAAATGCTTTCTGTTTTCCTCTCTTCCATATATGCCTCACTGGAAAGTAGCAAGATCATGCTTGGAATATGGATTCCTAAGAAGTCTATGCCTAGATAATAGGTTCCTGAAACGCGGGTTCCTGAGATTATGTTTGATTGATCATGAAAAAGAGACCTCGAAACCATAATTTTCCAAAGACATTTGGTTCACCACCCACTTTCCTGAGAAGTGAGTGCAAAAATACCATTTTTTCCCCTACACAAGAAAATGCAAGCCAATGAATTCACAAGACTTTGCTATCCTTTGACACCAGTAATCAAAACATATTACAGAATTAATATTCACCAGAAAAGTTTTTTTATGACTTTGGTGAAGATCTTGTTTTTCGGGACCAGGGGCTTTTTGATATTTATAGAAAAAAATGATGGCTTCATTCTTAGTAGGAAAATCACTTTCTCTCTCCTAGATGTGTTTCTACTTCACAGGCAGACATAGGAATCTCTTTCTATGGGAAGACCACTTTCTTGTTGAACAATTTGAATCCTTCAATCAAACAAAGACCAATTTTTCACTTTCCCAGAGAAGGCTCTTTTCCACAGATTGTTTTTGCCCACCAAACAAGGCCGTACGATAGGAAAGAAACACTTGCATAATTGATTAGAAGCAGTTTAGTTGAGAATCAAAACTTATGTGAATTTACTAATGATTCATAACAATACAAGGCATATTAGTATGGAAGCATGTCAGAGGTACATTGCAAAACATCCTGCCAAAAGTCTTTCCAGCAAACGCTAAACTAGGGATACGTTGCCAAAAACCTTTTTCAAATTCCTTAGAAAAGATGAGGAGATATGAAAGGATACAACACACACACACACATGCTAATAATCATGCTAAAACATGAATGATCAGCTTGCAATTGTTTCTTCTTGAGAATTTTTTGGTAAAAATGAAGCATGAAATAAATAATGAAAGTGACGACCACCCTTTCTTCTCCTTGAGAAAATTTTGGTGAAAATGAAGCATGAAATAAATAATGAAAGTCATGACCACCCTTTTAATTACACACTCAAACTCCAGTTTGTCTAATCAGAAAGATTACTGTCAAAATCCAAATAAAAATTCAAAAAGATGATTTCTTTTGATAAAAAAGGGTGATTTAAAGATTGCATGTTATCCATATATTTCATAAAGCATCAATGATAAATGACTTCTATCACGACATTAATATTATTCTTGACAATATTTAGCACAATTTTATTAATAATCTCTCTGTTACAGATAATTTTTAAATGGAACGTTTAAACGTTGCATTCTGCAGTTATTATTCATATTCCATACAATGTGTCCTCCCTTCTCTTCACCTTTTATTTTTATTTTATTTTTTAAGCATGCCAGCAATGTCTGATCCCAATCCTCTATAAAATGGTGTCAAGTTACAAAAACAAGGAAAATTTAGCCAGAAAAGGATTCTGTAGAAAGCATGAAGGACCAGTTGGTAGATATCAAGACCTAACATAAGGAGATATAAAGAAAAGAAATGGCATGCACAAAAACAATGATAAGTACAAAACAAAAGGAATTTTTATATCATTTTCAAGGCAATATTAGAACAGCCAGCCATCAGGAGAGTAAAAAACAAGGAAACCAGGAAAGCAAGAAAGATGAGAGTTGTATACACATTTATTTTTGGCTGATAAAGGCTATGCTGCATTTTGCTCGTTCTAGTTTATAGAACACTATCATACAATAAGCCCCCTCTTTCTAACACATTCATTAATGATTGCCTTACTCTGATGTACTTTCTGATAAATATTGCTTCAATACTCCACAGTTAACATTAACATATATACAGCCTCCATTAAATGAAAAATATGCAAGTAAAGAACAAAATAAAATGATACGTGCTAACTGCATGTGAAGTGTGAAAGAATTTTATAGGAGACTCAATATATAGTAACCATAGCTCGGAAACGGGGAAAGAAAAAGAGGGGAAACAAGTTCTTCCACATCATTGCACAAAGGCAGCAAAGATACTTGACAAAATAACACCACTATCAAATAAATAAATGACAAGCAATATTTAAAAGTACAATAAGACTACTAGCTATGAAAATTTGAACTTTTTAATAACAATTACCAATGTAAGGATCAGGGTGCTGCCACTTCTCATATTGTGCTTCTCCCTCAGCAATAAGCCTATCAATGGTGTTTAGATCCTCCTGAAAATTTACAATGTCTCATAACTGAAAACATTATGTGCAATAACCATTTTAGACATATCTCTTTTTCTAGACATTTTGAAGCAGCACAATGTCATCAAGTAGGCATTTACTTGCATCATACGAAACAACTTTTTGACAACTTGAGAAGACTGAAAAAAGCAAAAGACAATAAAGAGTTAGACAGCGATATGTCATATTATTTCAAACCAGAATTGAGGTGCCAGCTCTGAAGGACAGGAACCTAATGCCTGCTTAAGAGTTCAAATAACGTTCATATGATAATCAGAGCTTGTTGTGTATAAGCCAAATCTATTCTCTAAGAAGCAATTTGAAGAATACAAGCACACTCCAGTGAAATGTTATTTTAGTGGGGAAAAACCTATTTAACAAAGCAAAAGAATAATTACAGGAAATCCACAAAATGGATTTTAATTCCCTACAATATTTTCAAGTATATCTGAAGCAGCCTGTTGCCAATCTGGATGCTACCAAGTAGCATAGCAGCTGATTGGCTCATATTTAGATTAATGTGAAACAAAATCCCTGCTTTTCAGCTTTTTTTAAAAAACTTGCTAAACAGATTAACTCTTAACTAATTTTCAAATCTGAATTTCAAATGAGTCTACCTCAGTGCAGCAGAAACCTATCAAAACAATGCAAGGCAATTAGAAATGGATGAAAAGTGAATGGAGAAGAGAACAAAAATAGAGAAATAAAAAGAATAAAGAAGATGAGAGAAGACTTGTGGTCCACTTCCTCAAACAACCAGCCGTAAAACCCCTTACATGGCTCTTGAAAAATAGAAAGAAAACGTGATTAAATCTGCAAATAAAATCATTCCATATAAAGACTAGCTAACAACAACTGATACTAGGATGCCTAAACAAGAAACTAGATAACAATGAAATCAATGGACAGATGGAATGTCAATTTGAACGATAGAATTCCAAGATTCCTAGATATATATAATTTTTAACATGCATGCATGCATACACTAAAATAGTATGAAAGTTGACATAAAAGACTAAAACTAAATAATTTCAACCATCTAAATCCTGATGTCAACTGAATGCATCTTATATGGCAAATCTTTGTTTAAGGAATCTAAAAACATCATATCTACAAACACTGATTCCTTGCTTCTTAGATCCTTGACAACTTCCAATTCTATCACATCAATTAGCTCCATGATATTCAACTATTTATGTTCCATCCTGTGTTTCATCTTTCCATCCAGAAACTGATGGGCAAATCAAAGCTATTAATAGGAGTTTGGGTGATTTGCTTCGTTGTTGTGTTGGTAACATGTTGAAAATTGAGATAAAGTTCTTCTCATAGCTGAATTTGCTTACAACAGCTCCGTAAATAGGACAACTCGTCGTAGTCCTTTTGAAATTGTGACATGTGTTCTTTCAAGAAAACCCATTGATTTAGTTCCTTTACCTGTTGAAGCACATCCTAGTATTGAAGCAAATGAATTTGCAAAGCATGTTCAAGGGAAGGCTACAAACAAAGCACATGCTAGTTCGAGACGAAAGTTTGCAGAATTTCAAGGAGGAGACATGATTATGCCTGAAAGGCATCCTAAAGGTGCATATAAAAAGATTCATTCAAGGAGTGCTAGCCCATACAAAGTCCTCAAAAAATAAGCTCTAATGCTTGCATCCTTAACTAGCCCATGACATAGGCATAAGTAATGGCTTCAACATTGAAGATCTTACTTTACACCATGGGCATGATGACGATACATCGAATGAAACTCTTGTTGCCCATCTTTCACTGGCTCCACATGTGAAAGAAGAGAATGAAGATATTGTTGATTATCAGGTGATTTCTATTGGAGGTGGTGGTTACCAAAAGTTTCTTGCTAAATAGAAAGAGTGTCCACTCTCCGATTGTACATGGATCATGGAGCAAGAATTTCAACAACTCGACCATGATCTATATGAGAGATTCCATGCATTCAACTCATTGGATCGAGTTTTTCCAATCCAATAGAGATGATAGAGCATGGTGGCAGCAGCCTTTCAAAGCTTTAAAAGGCATGCTAAAGCTAATTCGTATACCCAAGCACTAAGTTGGCACTCAACCGATGATGGGAATCTTCATTGGGAACTAGAATAGTCATCATCAAATGTTATTGAGTCCCTAGTTTGTGTTTATTTAAGTTCAAAGTGCTGGATCAGTTTTATTTAAGTTTGCTTTGAGATTGTATGATGCATTAAACTCTTAGGTGTGATGCCAAGGAACCCTAGGTGTGATGATGCTTAGAACCTTTTCTTTCTTCTTCTTCTTTTCTTGTTCTTAAAGTCTACAATTAGTCCCATACCATCATCCATTCTAAAATTTAGTTTTTCATCTATTTTTCTACCTTTCTGCTCCTTTAATCCTAATATTCTAACCTCCTAAAGCAAGTTCCCTTAGCTGTCCTATGTCACCTTCAAAACTCAACATAAGAGGTGCAAGTTAGATATAAATAGCATTTTCTTTGCTGTAAGAGATTTCCTTTTGAACTTATATGAATCTATTTTGTTATCAATCTGATGATAACATTAGAATTTCTTAATCCTTTGACCCTCTTCTGTGATCTTAGAAGAACCCTATAAGCTTCTAAATCTACTACAAATCTTGAAAATCCCTTAGAACCTTGATTCCTCTCCTTTTTCATCCTAATCTCATATACCTGTGTACTGTGCTACTAGTTCCCAATCCTACAATCCCTTGAAACTCTTAGATGTCTTACCATATAAAAACCCAAGACCTGTGCTTATTTTCAGATCCTAGCTGCCCAAGAAGACTCTTTATTTTGCTTTATTCCATAAACCAGAAACCTACCATAATCTGTCCAAAATTATATTGGAAAATAGATAGTGCCTTCAAAAACCTAAAAACCTTATTTTTTATTGGCCTACCATTGCTTGAATGTAATACTAAACAGTATCCTATATCCATATGTGTGTGTGTGTTTGTATCCTCTTGAGTGCAGCCAAGTCTAAAAATTATATAGCTCAATGGCAAGAAAAATTTAACCTTATATGAATTTAATATTTTTAAATAATCAATATTTTCTTATCTTCTTGAAAAGGGGTGGTCTAGCGCATGAGCCTCCCATCACAAAGATTCAAATATACCTATCCTCACCTCTCACATGCAGGGAGACTGTTTTCTTATCTTCCAAAAGTACCTAAATCTTAGTTAGAAACTTCTGATTTTGGATCATTATAAAATTTTTCATTGGGCATTAGAAATTTCCAATGAATCTGATTTGCTTTTTAACCTTTCAAAGTAAATGGGTGGAATTCAAAGTGGGCTCTCTAAGGAAGAGGAATTGTTTTTCAGTGCATTTTTTGGGTTTGGTGATTGTCAAGGCGCCACCAACAATATTAATGGCTTAGACTAATGTCATTTGTAACTCTTAAAAGTAATAAGTTAGCCAAGGTTTTTATGTAGTGGCTCATGTCAATTCATACAGGGCAGATGGCACAAGACCAGTAGGGAATTGGTACTTGGAACGCTCCCAGATTAACGCTATGCACCAGATCAGCATACTCTACCTACCCTACTGATGCTTGGTACACTCATACTGGTAGAAAACATCTTAATAAAATGCATAATAAAATATGCTTAAGTTGTGCAAATGGATTCTTTCTAAGATCTATGGTTCATAATACAGTTTTTTGATCATATAATTCATCCAAAACATGGCCAATGCCATTGTTACTTTGGCACCCACATCTGACTAATTACAATAGGCACAATAGACACACCTAGGCACACAAGTAAATTAAAGGCTTCTACAGTAACAAGTAGGTCAGGAGGAGGCTAGTGCATGAGTGCATATGGCATCCAACATGCCAAGCACCTATTGTTGCCTTGAACAAAAGTGAGGCAGCACTATCAAAGTGGACAGAATGAAGCACTCAAGCTCATGTTGTTTAATCTACAGTATGACTAATTGTTTTATGCAACTCATTGTTCCAAAGTATTTAAAGCATCTGGATATATTTCCTAAAACATATGTTCATTAACAAGAGTATAGTGCATCAGCTTATTTCTAGAGGTGATAAGAACCCTCTCCATCGAGGAGGCTCCAAGTTTGAGTTATATTTATGCAGCCACAATGGTACTCTAGGAGTATGGGTAATGTATTAACACCCACTATGCCCCTTGATTTGGTCTGTCATTTACTTAATCAGGCATCTAGGGCAACAATTTTCAGACAACAAATAATAACAGCTTATTACTGACCAAGCAAAGGAAGCAAACACATTCTCACCATAGATTTCCTTTCTAGTTGACAACTAGAGAAGTTATTGCATTTTCAAGTTCTAAAACAAATACGACAATCAGTAGGGGTAATGGTCAATATTGCCAGAATATGGAACTTAACAGACAGCTTGATTCCTGATAATTAATAAATAAAGGAAAAAAGAAAACAAAAAGACAATGAGAGGAACATACCACATGCTTGTTGGCCTCAAATTTTTCTCTTAGGTCTGATGCCTGAAAAGGAGCACGGCATCAGTAACAGCATAAAAATAGTTTCTCATATAATGTATTTTGTCGTAGAATTTATTTATTAAAAAAAAAGAAAAAAGAAAAACATGAGGTAATTGCAACGTTTCCAGTTATGATCAGGGTGTTACAGAAGGTTCGGTGATAGCCAAAGATATCTCTAGTCTAAACAGACTAAAACGACAACAACAACAACAACAAAAAAAAAAAAACAAATTCAAAAAGCAGCAGATCAACAGGAGGAAATAGCTGTCCAGCAAATACAAATAGTTGGTTGCCTTATTTCACAAAAATTGTTTATTTTGGATCAGAGACAAAAGACCTACAGGTAGGGGAAAAAAAGAAAAAGAACGGACAAATCGGGCAATAAGACGAATAAGAATACAAGAAAACCTAGCTAGCATTTGAGACGCTAGCTAGATATGATGTAAAAGTAAAACAGGAATTGATATGATGGAAGAGGAAGTAGGACAAGGAGAGGGAGAAGATGAAGATGGAGAGAAGAGAAGCGACGCACATCCTGGTAGAAGAGGTGGCGGTGCACGGCCCAGTTGAGCGTGTCCTTAAGGGCTCGGCGGTAGAGGATCCTCACTCGCTCCTTCTGCGCCCCCCGCCGGGCGAGGTAGCTCGCAATACTTGCGCTCATGCCGATCGATCGCCCAGCGCTCACTCTTCGGGATCGGTATCCTACCGCTCCTTCCAGAACAAGAAATCGAAGACTCGCCGAAGTTATATGGGCGAGAACCGGTGGCTTGCTCGGTTCATTGGACGGACGGTTTTTTTTTTTTTTTTTTTTCGCTCCTTCCAGAACAAGAAATCGAAGAATTTGGACGGACTTTTTTTTTTTTTACCTGTATGAATTCGGCCGGATCTAATTGCTATGGTGTCTAAGAAAATATTTATATATCATGTTTGATGCAGTAAATTCTATATGGGTATTTTTTTTTTATTTAATTTATATTTATTAAAAAAATATTAAGACCTTTACAACAATTCAAAAAAAATTACTATATTGTTTTAAACTTACGACAGTCCATTCTTATTCAAAAGTAAAAAAAATTACGAATCTTAGTTTTAAACTTACGACACCTAGTTTTAAATTAAGACATCCATTTAGAAAAGATGTCTCTACACAAATTCAAAAACAAAAGTTATTTGACGTGCATTAATACTCATTCAGCTTTTTTTGGAATTTGTATATAGACACGTTTTCTGAATGGATGTTGTAATTTTATAACTAAGTGTAGTAAGTTTAAAACTGGATGTCGTAAGTTTTTTTTTTTCTTTCTTCTTCATTTTATAGCTAAGGTGTTGTAAATTTTTTTACTTTCTTAATGGGTGTCTTAATTTTGACGTGACGTGCATTAATATCGTTCAGCTTTTTTTTGAAATATTTACAGACACATTTTCTGAAAAGTGTCGTAATTTTATAACTACGATGATGTGTAAGTTTACAATGGAAGAGTATCTTAATTTTATAATTACGGTGTCGTAAGTTTAAAAATGGGATGTATAAATTTTTCTCTCGGGATATCGTAAAGCTGTCTTAATATTTTTTAATAGGTGTCATGCGTATGTGGACCAATAAAAAGGATAGTGCAGTCTACGTAGGATTGCTGCACTGGATGTGGTGTATAACGTCTTTTCCGTCGAAGTATAGGGTTGGGTCTTTGTCAATCCTCATGGTTATAAACCCACCAAGAAAGCTGGGAAAAAAAACAAAAAGAAGGTGAACCTAAAGCAGCATGCTAGTCGTGGTAGCATGGATCCTCGTTAAGAACACTCAAGCAACGTAGTGGCAACTTGAATCGTTCAAACTCCAGGTCTACAAATAGACTTGGTCAATCCATGGCCCAACTTAATCGTGAATCAATCGGGCTCAACCCAATCCATATGTAAAAAATTGTGGAATGAATTGAGATAAAATAAATTAGACTAGATCTTAGAATTAAGTTAAGTCTGAGTTTCATATTAACCGATGTAACATGATGTGATTTGACCTTTATATCATCTCAGCATAATTTGAGTCAGTAAAAATGAGCTTGAGCCGTTCTAAACTTGACTTGGTTTAACGCACGAACTTGAATCTTATAAAACCTTTCCCTGTTCTCTAAATATCTTTTCAATGAGGTAAACAAATCCTTCTTTCTCCGTTTCAACAGCCCCATCTAACACACACACGCAATGTAATCTTTTATCTGAATGATAATCATTTTCTTTGATCAAAGTAAAATATTTTAGAACAGAAATTCATGTTTAATTTTTTTTTTGTATCTTAAAATTTTAGTGATTTTATATCTATCAACCATTATTATATTTTAGTTATAAAAAATAATTAAACACTCAACCCAACTTTACCGGCAACATCTTGAAAACCCTGTAGTTTTTGTAATATTAATGGTATTTTTATTGTAATAAAAGTTAGATGGTTCCAATGATGTTGGGTGTATTGGATACTTGATAAATGTAAAAAGAAAAAATTTTGTGGTATAAATGAATATAATTATTGTATTGCTAATGATTTCGCTTTAAGTGTTAAAAATTTGAGTTTTCAATCAGTTAAAATCACAAGACAATCTATTCTAAGTGTGAGTTTGCCCTTAAGTGTCGAGTTTCAGTGTTTGGAGTCGACTCTTAGGGTGAGGAGTCGACTCTAGCATGCTTTGGTACGTTTGGCACACTCTCGAGCCGACTCCACAATGGGCGAGCCGACTCGGTCAGAAAAACAGTAAAAGTTAAAACAGCAATTCTGTATCGTGATTGAGTTGACTCACATAGGGCTCGAGTCGACTCGCGCAGTTTTACAGAAAAGGAGGAAAACTATGTTCTACTCGAGCCGGCTTGCGACCTGCACGAGCCGACTTCAGAACTGCAATGCAAATTCCTGGGTTAAATTTTTAAAATTTCATTTTGAGCTTGTTTCAAGTCTAATTTGAGTGTCGTTTGTACCGTTGAACTTCTAAAATCGATTCTTTGAGTTGGCAAGATTTTTTTCTCAAAATATTACATAAAAGTATCAAATTTAAAAGAATAACAATAATTTGATTTATAAATTGATACTTCTATGGTTAGTATTTATGTACTTATCAAGGACTATCAGAGCTGGCTCATTCCTTATGCATTAATAATTGAAAAAGTGATTGGATAGTAACTTAATAGTGTACTATTTCAAGAGGGTTCGATGGACATCTCTTGTACGATTACAGGAGCTCTATTGTTTAAAATATTAGCAGATTTTTAAAAGTTAAGCATGCAGGTATGAGCGATGGGTGACCATGGGAAGTCAATTGAAAAATTTTTAGGGTCAAAATAAAAAAAGATTTTGAAGTCATTTGCAATTGTTGCTAAGGGCAAATTGAGAAAGATAATTGAAAGGCAAAATAGCATGATTAGGAGTGAGCCATGTTTTTTTAAAAAGCATGCATTAATAACTATCGAGGATAAAATGGTAAATGCGTCGGGTCATCTAAAATCCCTTTTCTCATTCCTTCTCCTCCAAGCCACCACTGATCAAAAATTTATAAGGGAAGAGAAGAGTTGGCAGAAAGAAAGAAAGAAAAGAAAGAAGGAAGAAAGAAAGAAAGAAAGAAAAGAGAAGAAGAAGAAGAAGAGGAAAAGAGAAAAACGGAAAGAAAAGAGGGGAAAGCTTGGGGAAGAGCTAGTTTTCCAGGTAAGCTATGGCTTTTCTAAAACCCAGTATAGCATAGAATTTTATAGATTATTGTAGATAAGATGATTTTTTGTATACCCTAAGTAGAGAAAGGGTGAAAAAAAATAGTGAGATATTAGAGGTTAGAGCATGCATGCATGCATGTTTTAGGAAAAATCTTGCGTGCAGGTAACCCTAATAGCTATTGTGTCTGTATGATGATATAGGTCAAGAAGGTTTATTCCAAAAAGCAGGAATACTGAAGTTGAGTACCAATTGAAGAGTAATCGGCTAAGGTGAGTGGGTTTTTCATTCAGCAATGAAAAAATTATTTGAGATAGTATAATGATGTTTAATATCTAGTTGTGGTGCGATAGTAGAGTATTATATGTATTTTAAATCTGAAAAATGAGAACCTAATATAAGATATTTTGATGCATGGATTTCGATGCATGAGCCTTTGAGCATAGATTTTTTATACAAGTCAAAGCATGAGTTTCAAATAAAAAGAATAAAACATGAGTTTGATATGTGGATTTTTTATGCATACATGGTATATTTGCATGACAAGGCTTCACAAATAACATGTTTTGATGTATGTATCATACTGAGCATCAGGCAGCTATGGGGTTGATCATCCTTTAGATTGTACTGAAGCATGAGCATTGCACACTACTATTGAGCCTATACCTCCTTGTGCTTCGATCATAGGATGATCCCTAAGGCCAAGGGTGAGTGCATGCTAGACTAGACCCAGTGAGGCAGGTTGTAAGTAGCCCATGGGGGCTTGAATCATAGCTTGGTAATGAGCTGGTTACTGTATAGCCCGTGGGGGCAAAAAGAGAACCCGAGGTTTCAGGGTTAAGGAACAACTCACTATGCCGGGTGAACCGCATGGGTAAGGGATACTATTTGTGTGGGGTCATATTGCCAGTCATACACCCGATGTGTGTACACCTGCAAAAGGGTGACTACAGGGTGGTACCTCGGGTATCACACACAGCCCAACTCATGATGGTCTTAAAATATGCATTTATTTCAAAAAGGCTAGTGGGCCAAAAGTATTGCCAATGGGAAAGAGTTTTCAAAAGAAATGTGGTAGGCAAGATTTGAAAAGCATATGAAGTGTTTTATAAAGGGCCAATAAGCCAAATACCTATCCCAATAGGGATGAATTTATGAGATGCCAATAAGCAAGTAGATGTAGTGGGGATCAAGGAATTGAATAAAAGAAGTCTGGACTGTATGAAAGGAATGTTTATATTTTATAATGCATTATGTATGTATTTTCTTTATAAATGCCTTATTTTTCAGTGGAAAAGATATTCAAAGTATTTTAATACTGATATATTATTGCAGCATAAGTTACATTTATATTTTCTGATATCATGTTCAAATGCACATTCCATGTTTACTTATGCTATATGTTTTGATTTTATCTGAAATGGTGCTGTGGTTCTCTATTTCCCCATGGTTAGATGGTTATCCAGTCACTAGGACTTAAGTCTCGCCTATCTATGGTTGATATTTTAAATTTCAGATCAGTGAGCCTGTTAGCAGGATCAAACCCTTAGCTGGTGAGGCTTACTGCATGCAAAAGTATATTAATGATAGCTTTGTGTATATTAAGTTAGTATGGGGTGACTTTCGTGTGTATATGTACAGAAAAATCTGGTGATGTATCTTAAACACTTTTGAAATGAAAGTAAACCTTATATTTTGGAGAAGATTATGAGTATAATATGTGTCCTATGAAATTGTTATCAATTGGGAATACGATCTGATAAACTACTTGAGGATGTCCAGAAAAAATTTATTTTGAGTAGGATGATGTAAGATGTTGAAATTATAGTGTAGTGATGTATATGTATATTTGAACAGATAATGAAAGTTTTTAATAGGACATTTTTGAGGGTTTGTAGCTTGTGATAACATGTTGGAGTTTCCTATATCTTTATGGAGTACTACATAAAGGCTAGCAAAACTCTATTCGATTACGTTAGGTGTGCAGGTTGTTTGTCGGTGGCCCATGAAGGATGGGGGCCGATAATTTATGGTATCAGAGCCCTAGGTCATTAGGTCTTAGAGACATAAGTATGAGTATGAATGTAGGATGATTGAATGATGAATTGATATGATGAATTATGCCTTGTAGGATGGATATTACAAGGGCGAGTAGAGAAGGAGATTAGTCCTTAGGCAGAGGTAGGTCAAGGCAGACCCGGGAAGTATAATAGAGAGGGCTAGTCCAGTGGGTTAGTTTCATGAGCCAGTATTTGATGGGGCTAGGGTGGAGGCATCTTCAAAGTAGATGCCAGAGTTTTCTTCTCAGTCTACTACACTTATGCTAGTGGACTCATCTCCAGCACAGACTTAGGGGCCCAATATGTCAGATCTAGTGGGCATGACTTTCCAAGCTGTGGTAGCAGTTGTGGGTGCTAGTTTCAGCCTTCAGATCAGAAATTTGAAGGTTGAGAGGAACGTGAAAAGAGCCAGGAAGTTGGGGGCTCTAGAATTCCAGGGAATTATTGTCCTATTCAGGCCGGGGCATGGCTGTAGGGGATAGAAAGAGTATTTGATGTGATGGGATGTTCTGGGAAGCAAAGATTGAGTATAACCACCTTTTTACTGGAAGGCAGAGCTTAAAGTTGGTGGAGATCTATATCTAGCAGACAGCTATCGGTGGTCGAGATGTCTTTGAGAGAGTTTAGAAAGGAATTTCATTAGCAATACTATTTGGAGGTTTATAGGGATTAGAAGAGGAGGAAATTCCTTAGTCTGACCCAGGGAAGGATGTCTGTGGCAGAGCATGAAGCCACCTTTGTTGAGTTATCCCAGTTTGCTGAGGCACTCATTGTTGATAAAAGGAAGAGGTGTAGATTATTTTAGGATGAATTAAATCTCCCTATTAAAGCCAAAACCCGTATGCAAACTTATAATAGTTATTCTGAGTTAGTGCAGGGAGCACTCAAAGCGAAGGAGATTGAAAAAAATTATTGGTAGAAGGCAAGATAGAATGAAAAAATGCTCCTACTTATCCTTTTGCTGAGGAGGGACCCAGTTATTTAAGAAACCCCAAAGGACAAAACAGTTTCATCCTAGTTTTAGGGCCCCTAGTGGTATGGGCAAGGGGTCAGTATCTATGTCAATATCTAGTCCAGCCCAAGGAAACCTTATGGCGGAGTGCCTTAGGTTGCCACCAGCAGGGTGTCTGGTGAGGTGGAAGATTAGGGTCATCCTTCTGGAGGAGGAAGAAATGTACCTCCATATAATATATGTGAGAAATTTTATATTGGAGAGTATAAAAGGGGGCAATAGAGGATGTTATATTTGTGGTGATCCAGACCATATGATGAGAGATTGCCTTAGGAGGCTTCAAGGCAGTGAGCCCACTCGGGGATCTGTGGCACCTAGGGGGTGGCCTATTAGGAGGGGAGTCAGTAGTGCTCCAGCTTCAGCTAGTCAAGAGAGGTCTAATGCTAATCAGCCAGGAGGGTCATCCTATACTCCAAGGGCTGAGTGTTGATCCAATTATTGATTTTGATGAACAACAAAAACCACATGAGTATATTCCTTGTGTTACTAATGATTTTGATTAAGTGTTTTAGAAATTTAAATTATTAATCAATCAAAATTCAAGAAAAATTGAGTTTGACCCTATGTCTAGTATTAGTGTCAAGTTTCAGCATTTAGAGCCAACTCCTGGAGTCAAGGAGCCGACTCCGAAGCGTATCGGTACAGTTTGACACTTTTGGCACACAGTCAAGCATAAATACGAACTCTTTAACATAGATCAGACTGAGTCCATCACTTGCATGTACACCAGATTTACTGACATAGTGAATGAATTAAAAAGTCTTGGAAAAACCTATACTAACTCAAAGCTTGTTCGAAAAATTCTTTGGTCCCTTCCAAGAGCATGGGAAACAAAAGTAATAGTCATCCAAGAAGCCAAAGATCTTAACAGTTTACCTTTGGAGGAGCTATTTGGATCCCTCATAACTCATGAACTCACAATGAAGCAACATTTGGAAGAAGATGTGAAGAAGAAAAAGACTATCACACTAAAAGTTGCTGAAAAGGAGAAGAGCAGCAATTAAGAAGATGAAGATGATGAAGACACCATTATCCTTGCAAGAAAGTTTTAAAAATTTATGCATAAGGAGGTCATTTTACAAAGAAAACCTGGTGTCAAATTAAAAAGAGATAAGGAGAAAGATAAGGAGAAGGAGAAGGATCCCATGATTTGCTATGAGTGCAAAAAGCCTAGACATTACAAACCTGAGTGTTCTTAACTCAAAAAGGGATATAAAAAGAAAAAAAAAGTTTATGTTGCAATATGGAGTGACAGTGATGAATCTTCATCTGAAGAAGAATAACATGAATTTGTTAATATATGTCTTATGTCCAATGAGGAAAGGTATGTTCTGAAAGCCCTACTTATGATTTTATCTTTGATAAAATTTATGATGCTTTTAATGAATTGCTTAGTGATTTTAAAGTTTTGAGAACAAAGAATAAGGTTTTGAAAACTAAAAATCAAGATCTTCTTAAAAAGAAAGATGAATTTACCATTGAGCTTGAAAAGCTAAAATCTGAAAAGCAAGACTTAGAAAAGAAAAAATATGATTTTTACAAAAAAACAAAAGTTAAAAATAAATTTAAAAAATACGAGAATATAGTTGACAAATTTACTTATAGCTCGAAAAGACTCAATTTGCTTTTGAATAATTAAAGAGCTATTTTTGATAAAGCAGGTTTGGGATACAAACCTCATAAGAAACAAAAACTAATTAATAATTTCTTTGTTAAGAAATCAATTGACAATGATGTTTTCTATTTTTGTTACGGTAAGAAAAGTCATAAATTCTATATTTGCAATCATAAAATATCTCATATAAATGCTGGCTACAAAGGTAAAATGATTTGGGTTCCAAAAGGAACTATACTTTCAGCCACTAATCATGAAGGACCCAAGAAAGCTTGGGTACCTAAACACAAGACTTGATTGTTATGCAGGTGTGTCTTACAGCCAAAGGATCAAAAAGAAATAGTATCTTGATAGCAGCTACTCAAGATACATGACGGGTGATAAAGATCAATTCATCACCCTTGAAGCCAAAAGAGTGTTGGGAGAGTTAATCCCCGAGGCATGCATATTTTTAATTTTGATAACAATTATCAATGCGAAAATTTAAAGATTACATATTAATCTTTCTAACATGCATCAAGATCATATCTTTGCCTTATATATAAGATCGTTTGATCTAAGTATGCATATAAATTAAATAATTAAGATCATATCTTAATCTTCAAGATGAGAAGTCATACTACTCATCTTGAAGCCTGCCTTAAGATCTAAGGATCAAATCACTCACCTTAAGAACAGTAGGTAAATCCTTTGTGCTCTGCAGCCGTTCAATCGTCCGGCCTCTAGTATTGTCCACGCGAAGCCCCCGAATGATCGAATTCCCGGAAGTGCTAGCTCGCGAAAAATAATTTTGCTGATCTTGAATTCTTCCACTTGAATCTTCCTCCAAGATCCACCAAACTTTTGCTAACACTAAAATCACACAGAATTTTCTGCTTCTAACTCTTTAGAACTATAACACTTGGTTCTAACTGTTTAGAATTTTTGATCTCTTTTGATCTTGTGTTATCTGGTGAGGGATGTCCTCTATTTATAGTTTCATATTAGCCAGCCTATTGAATTCTAACATTTAGAATTCTGCTGTTTTTGTGAAAACCAAAGAGACATATTAAATTCACACACTTATCATGCATGAAGAGTTGTGTGGAGTGCTCTTCCAAAGAGGCACATTAATTCACACGCTTGTTAATGCACGGAGAGTTGTGTGGAGTGCTCTTCCAAAGAGGCACATTAATTCACACACTTGTCAATGCATCGAGAGTTGTGTGGAGTGCTCTTCCAAAGAGGCACATTAGCACGCTCTTCCAAAGAGGCACTTTTAGCAAAATTCTTGAACTTGGAATCATTTGAAGAAGACTAAAAGTTATAAATTAAATTCTGCATGAGAATTTAATTTCTATGAGATGAGATTTTAGTTATCTCATCATGCGAGAAAACCTTTTTCACACATGGGGTTTGATTTTGGTTTTAAGCTAATTTGAATTTATTGGACTAAACCCACATAGATCATGGTCCTAGCCCAAATCAAATTTGGCTAGTCCTGAATCTATTTAAATCCAAATCAAGTCTAATTTCAAATCAATATTTGAAATTGATTAGTCCTTCTAATAGACTTAAACCAAATTGAATCTTATTCACTTGTACTTAACCCAATTGAGATAATTCAATCAATCAAATTGATTAATTAAATCATATACGATTCTCAATCGTTGATCAGCAAATAGATCATCCTAGGAAACTTCTATGCGTGTGACTCTCTAGGTTCGAACCTAAGCCGGTAGCATAGAAACAACTTTCTATACTAATCGATGTGCCCATCTAGCAATGGAACCCGACGTCCGGATAGGTCGAAGAGTTGCCGAGCAAACTCCAAGAACCCTAAGAAACAGTTACCGTATAATTCATCCTCTTGACCACAAATGCTAAGGATGGCTTAAGAGCCTGTCAACTCTAAACAGCAAATCCATAAAGTGATTTCAATTTTAGTGATCATGTGACTTTCACATGAAGTGCCTTGGCCAAGGTCTTGCTAAATTGAAACACAAGCATTTCTCCTTTTAACGGGATAGGTCAAATTCCATCTTGATCCACAACTGACTACCACAAGTACTTGACTGCACCCAGTAACCTTTCGTAGCTGGATTAGAAATCCAGGTGGTCCGGCACCTAAGTACAATGAGTTGCTTGTAAGCCACTGGTTGTGATCTTCAGGTCTGAAGGATACTTATACCTATATCTTCTCGGATTAACTCTGACAGTAGAGTATCCGAAAATGAGTCACGTTCGGTGAAATGTACTCCTACACTTTCACCTGTATGTCATACCAGTGTCTCTACACTCCTTGGTTAAGAGGACAACCAACAAATATGATATACAACGTCCTATAATTGATAGTACTATGGCCCTGTCATAGTATATCATTTGGTCGCGAACTCTTTTAAGGACCTTCAAAGATAAATCCTCCTTTATCGTGAAGGAAGATCCTGAGGGCTTCATTACTATTAGGAGTTTTAAGAAGATGTTCTTGTAATGAATAAACTGCCAAATAACTTTTATTAATATATCAATTTATATACAATTTACATTAGCACAATCATCAAATGATTGGCTTTAGGATACAATTCCCAACAAACTCCCACTTAGCCTAAAGCCACTCATTACAGTATCTAATACCCATCTTCAACTTATAGTCATCAAACTCCTTGATGCTGAGTGCTTTAGTAAATGGGTCACCTAGGTTTTCCTTTCCATCAATCTTCTGAAGATTTATGTCACCTCGGTCTACAATCTCTCGAATAAGATGAAACCGACGCAGTATGTGCTTGGTGCGCTGATGTGCTCGTGGTTCCTTTGCTTGAGCTATGGCACCAGTGCTGTCACTGTACAACAGGACTGGTCCATCTATGGAAGGTGTCACTCCAAGCTCGGAGATAAACTTTCGCAGCCACACAGCTTCTTTCGCAGCATCTGATGCAGCGATGTACTCTGCCTCGCACACCGAATCTGCCACTGTATGTTGCTTGGAACTTTTCCAGCAAACAGCTCCACCATTTAGGATAAACACGAAACCCGATACACTTTTGCTATCATCATGATCTGATTGGAAACTGGAATCAGTATATCCAACAAGTTTCAAATCAGACTCTCCATAGACTAACCACTGGTCCTTAGTATTTCTCAAATACTTAAGGATTGTCTTAACAACTTGCCAGTGTTTTTCTCCTGGATCAGATTGGTATCTACTCACTACTCCTAGTGAGTATGCCACATCTGGTCTTGTACATGTCATGGTGTACATAATCGATCCTACTGCCGAAGCATATGGAATTCGACTCATACGTTCTCTTTCATTAGGAGTTGTCGGACAATCCTTCTTAGAAAGATGAATTCCATGGCCTATCGGAAGATAGCCTTTCTTGGAATTCTCCATGCTAAACCTCTTTAGCACTGTGTCAATGTACGTAGATTGGGATAAACCAAGCATCCTCTTAGATCTATCTCTATAGATCTTCATCCCTAGGATGTATGATGCTTCTCCCAGATCTTTCATGGAGAATTGTGATGATAACCATGTCTTTATTCCTTGTAATGCAGGGATATCATTCCCGATTAAGAGAATATCATCCACATATAATACAAGAAATACAATAACGGAATCGTTAGCCCATTTATAAATGCAAGGTTCTTCTTTATTCTTAATAAAGCCATAAGATTTGATCACTTTATCAAATCGTATGTTCCAACTCCTAGATGCTTGCTTAAGTCCATAAATAGACTTCTGTAGCCTGCACACTTTAGACTCGTCTTCAGATATAAAACCTTCAGGCTGTATCATATACACCTGTTCTTCTAAATCACCATTTAGAAAAGCGGTTTTAACATCCATCTGCCAAATCTCATAATCGAAGTGTGCTGCTATAGCTAGCATAATCCGAATGGATTTCAGCATTGCCACAGGAGAAAACGTTTCGTCATAGTCAATACCATAACGTTGACGATACCCCTTAGCAACCAGACGTGCTTTATAGGTCTCAACCTTTCCGTCTGCGCCTCTTTTCCTCTTGAAAACCCACTTACACCCTATGGGTTTTATCCCTTCGGGTGGGTCAACTAATGTCCATACATTATTGTCCTTCATGGAATCAAGTTCGGATTTCATGGCATCAAGCCATTTATTAGAGTCAGTCCTTTGCATAGCATCCATATAGGTGATCGGATCCTCGTTGTTCTCATCGAGTTCAACAGGATCATCGTTCTGGACCAAGAAACCTAAGTATCTGTCCGGTTGATGTGGTACTCTACCAGATCGCCTTAATGGTGCATCTAAAATGGGTTTTGAGTTTGATCTAATCAACTCAGATTCTAAGGGTTCACTGGTTTGTGTTGTTCCTTCTACTTGATGAACTTCCTCAAGTTCAACATTAGAGCTATTTGTTCCTTCACTAAGGAACTCCTTTTCAAGAAAAACTGCTCTATTACTAATGAACAACTTTTGTTCTTCAGTATTGTAGAAGTAATATCCTTTGGTTTCTTTCGGATAGCCGATGAAAAAATATTTGTCAGATTTGGGTTCAAGTTTGTCTGATTTTGCACGTTTCACATAAGCCGGACACCCCCAGACTCTCAGATAGGTGACCGGTTTATGTCCATACCACATCTCATGTGGAGTTTTAGAAACAGACTTACTTGGAACCTTATTAGAATATGACAAGCTGATTCTAATGCGTATCCCCAAAATGATATTGGCAAGCTTGCAAAACCCATCATGGACCGAACCATGTCTAACAGAGTTCGATTCCTTCTTTCCGACACACCGTTATGTTGCGGTGTTCCAGGAGGAGTCCATTGGGAGAGAATCTCATTCTCCCTTAAATATGTCACAAATCATTGGAAAGGTATTCGCCTCCTCGATCTGATCGAAGGGTCTTAATACATTTTCCTGTTTGTTTTTCTACTTCTTTATGATATAGTTTGAACATTTCAAACGATTCAGATTTATGTCGCATAAGATAGACATAACCGAACCTAGAAAGGTCGTCTGTAAAAGTAATGAAGTAGTAATATCCACCTTTGGCACAAGTGCTCATTGGTCCACATACATCAGTATGTACTAGACTCAATAGCTCTTTGGCTCTTTCACCTTTTCCAGTAAAAGATGACTTGGTCATTTTACCAAGAAGACAGGATTCACAGGTAGTTAATGATTCACAATCATCAACTCGAAGGATGCCCTCCTGAGTTAACCTGTTTAATCTGTTCTTATTGATATGACCCAGCCGATGGTGCCAAAGATAAATGTCTGTGACATCAGTTGTTCTAGGGCGCTTACTTGATTTGTACACTACATTCACAGGCTGTGATAATATATAAATGCCATTAGATAAATGCCCAGTCATTACAGTGACTCCATTCATAATGATATTCAAAGTAACATCCTTTATTGAAATTTCATAATGACTTTTGGCCAGAAGGCCTACAGAAATTACGTTCAACAAGAACGTTGGGCAAAAATGACAATCATTTAGTATAATGACATTTCTATTGAAAACTATTTCAAGAACTCCTAATGCCAGAACTGGAACTAATCTTCCATCGCCGACATTAAGGAATCTTTCATTGTCCTCAAATCTTTTAGTGACCTGTAGTCCCTGCAATGAATTGCAAATGTTAAAAGGACTCCCGGTATCCAATACCCAGGTCTGATTATCATATACAGAAAAATTACAAGGTGTTATCATATAAATACCTTGTTGAGCAACATCTTGCCCCTTTTTCTTCTTTGGCCTGTTTGGATCAAGTGTGGCAATGTAAAGAGGACAGTTCCTCTTCCAGTGCCCTTGCATCTTGCAATGAAAGCATTCAGCTTGACTTTTATCAACTTTCTTCTTCTGCATCTGACCCCTTATAGATGTCCTAGCATGTTGCACCTTTTTCTTATTCTTTTTCTTCTTTCCCTTTCCCAAAGGGTTGACGCCCTACCTTAGATCCTTCAACCACATTAACCAAACCCTTAGAGAGCTGGTTATCCTTCTCAAAGTTCTGTAACAACCCCAACAAACCGTGGTAGTTGACTGCAGGCTTTGTCATTCGAAAATGAGTAAGGAAAGGTCGGAAGGATGGAGGCAAGGAATTCAGGATCGCATCTTTTCCCAACTGCTCATGTAGGGAAAGCCGAGCTTGCTTAGGAGTTCTATCTTCTCGATCATGTACAATACATGATCAGTGACAGGAGATCCATCCCTCATTCGAGCATTAAAAATAGCACAACTAGTCTTGTGCCTTTCAACATCGTCAGGTGTGCCGAAAGATTCATTCAACGCTTGAATGATTTCTTCTGGCTGAGCATTCTCGAACCGGCGACCGAATTCATCGTTCATTGCTGCTAGCATGATGCAACGCACGCTAGTTCTATCATTGAGCCACTTCTGATAAGTGTCTCTCTCAGAACTTTGTGTTTGCATCAGGTATCTTTGGTGCAGGATTATTCAGAATATATAGAATCCTCTCATGCTCAAGGACGATCTTAAGTTTTCTAAACCAGCTATTGAAATTGAACCATTCAACTTGTCACTATCCAATAGGGACCTTAATGATAAATTAGTGGCCATTTTCTGCATAAGGAAAAACTAAAGTTTATTAGTATATAAATTGATTCAGTCTAAAGACTTGGACTTTAGTCTAAAGATTCTCCACTATTTTGTTCAAATTGGCAGCCTCTACACCCCAATTCGAAGAATTATTCTTAATTCTTTAGCGGGCACTAAGATCTACATAACTACATACAGGCCCAAGTGAAGCTTGGCTAACCCATATGCATCTAAGAGTAGGTTCAAAACCAATTGTTTCCCCAAACAATTCTTAGTGTTCAGTTTTGCCCCATGTACCTCTTCAGCAGGCATGAGTGCCTCCACTGAAAGTTCTGGTTAGGTCCAACCATTAAATGATATAATCAGTGTAACCTATCAATAGACAACCAAGCCCGAGTGAAGCTCGGCTCACCTGACTGTCTATTTAATAGTTACGCTGACTTATCATATAATGAATGATAATTCCGATGGTTGACAAGCACCAGGCATGGAGTGCCTCCAATGATTATCAAGACATCGGACTCATTATCACCCACCTTAATGGGAGGCTATGATCTAGTTATCATATAACTATTTCATTTTAAGGACCTAATAATTTTAGAGGATTTAATAATTTGAAGATAAATTGACTAATCAAGTTCTCCCACTGAATCTATGAAATCGGTAGAATGAAACAAGATTAAGTCAGGTTAAGTGGCACCTAAATCAGTCAGACTGATTTCCTTACAGGCATGGGTCAACCCGAATCAGGTAAATGATCTGAATCATAAATGGTTCACCACATTGACCAGGTGAGTGAGATCGATGGGAGGGATATGCCATTAACTCGTTAAAGACGCATCAATACGAGTAGCTCCCAATTAAAAACCATTCGATCGTTGATCCTAGAGCAACTTGCCAACTCACCTTGACATCATATGGTTAACCAATTCTGATTTGACCATCTAAGAGATTCATGCTCAACCACGGAGCCTAATCTACTTCCATTTGGTTTAATCAAAGAGAAGGACATGATCAACTACAACTATTGTTTGATTTAGAGCATTCTTAACCTAATCTAATTAGATTTGATCAAATACTCTTTAGTCCAGTTGATTTAAACCTTAGGGTCTAACCCTTTATGGACCCGATTTAGCTAACCCAAAAGATTAAATATATTTCATGTTTACATGTCATATATTTCAATCAAGCATCACATGTATTATGTTACTACTCATAATTCCTATATTTAGATCATATCTAAAGAGATTATGAATTAACATTTGACATTCAAATTAGACTCTCATAAATATTTGTATGTTTCATAACATAGACATCATGCCATCATATATCATATCTATGTTTTATACTAAACATGCAAATATCATGCTTTTATACAACATCAATATGTATCAAATATAAAACATCTTTTGAGAGTGTGTGTAATCTATGTTTTGATGCCAAAGCTCAATTTAAATTATCTTTGGACATCAATGATAAAACAATAGCACGGCAATATGTCACAGAATACCTCATTGAATGGGTAATTTGGATTTTCAATCCATCTGTGACCATATAGCCTTGCGATTAGTTTTAGCCATAATTACATAATTAATAAGAACATTAATTTACATGCAATAAATTAGATCAATAAGAAACCATGCTCTGATACCATTTGTAAGAGGGTAAGTAATTTTTGAAAATTTTATAAATTATTGGGATTAAAGATTACATATTAATCTATCTAACATGCATCAAGATCATATCTTTGCCTTATATATAGATCGTTTGATCTAAGTATTGCATATAAATAAATAATCAAGATCATATCTTGATCTTCAAGATGAGAAGTCATACTACTTATCTTGAAGCCTGCCTTAAGATCTAGGGATCAAATTACCTTAAGAACAGTAGGTAAATCCTTTGTGCTCTGCAGCCGTTCAATCGTCCGGCCTCTAGTATCGTCCACGCGAAGCCCCGAATGATCGGATTCCCGGGAGTGCTAGCTCGCGGAAAAATAATTTGCTGATCTTGAATCCTTCCACTTGAATCTTCCTCCAAGATCCACCAAGCTTTTGCTAACACTAGAATCACACAGGATTTTCTGTTCTAACTCTTAGAACTTAACACTTGGTTCTAACTGTTTAGAATTTTTGATCTCTTTTGATCTTGTGTTATCTGGTGAGGGATGTCCTCTATTTATAGTTTCATATTAGCCAGCCTATTGAATTCTAACATTTAGAATTCCGCTTTTTTGTGAAAACCAAAGAGATGCACTTTCCAAAGAGTTAAGAATGCGCAAAGAGGCACATTAATTCACACACTTGTCAATTTGTGTGGAAAAGAGGCACATTAATTCACACACTTGTCAATTTGTGTGGAGTGCTCTTCCAAAGAGGCACTTTTAGCAAAATTGAACTTGGGAATCATTTGAAGAAGACTAAAAGTTATAAATTAAATTCTGCATGAGAATTTAATTTCTCATGAGATGAGATTTTAGTTATCTCATCATGCGAGAAAACCTTTTTTGGGGTTTGGATTTTTGGTTTAAGCTAATTTGAATTTATTGGATTAAACCAATATAGATCATGGTCCTAGCCCAAATCAAATTTGGCTAATCCTGAATCTATTTAAATCCAAATCAAATCTAATTTCAAATCAATATTTGAAATTGATTAGTCCTTCTAATAGACTTAAACCAAATTGAATCTTATTCACTTGTACTTAACCAATTGAGATAATTCAATCAATCAAATTGATTAATTAAATCATATACGATTCTCAATCGTTGATCAGCAAATAGATCATCCTAGGAAACTTCTATGCGTGTGACTCTCTAGGTTCGAACCTAAGCCGGTAGCATAGAAACAATTTTCTATACTAATCGATGTGCCCATCTAGCAATGGAACCCGACGTCCGGATAGGTCGAAGAGTTGCCGAGCAAACTCCAAGAACCCTAAGAAACAGTTACCGTATAATTCATCCTCTTGACCACAAATGCTAAGGATGGCTTAAGAGCCTGTCAACTCTAAATAGCAAATCCATAAAGTGATTTCAATTTTAGTGATCATGTGACTTTCACATGAAGTGCCTTGGCCAAGGTCTTGCTAAATTGAAACACAAGCATTTCTCCTTTTAACGGGATAGGTCAAATTCCATCTTGATCCACAACTGACTACCACAAGTACTTGACTGCACCCAGTAACCTTTCGTAGCTGGATTAGAAATCCAGGTGGTCCGGCACCTAAGTACAATGAGTTTCTTGTAAGCCACTGGTTGTGATCTTCAGGTCTGAAGGATACTTATA
The DNA here is from genome assembly GCA_900491605.1 of Calamus simplicifolius. NCBI lineage: Eukaryota > Viridiplantae > Streptophyta > Magnoliopsida > Arecales > Arecaceae > Calamus > Calamus simplicifolius. The sequence continues at coordinate 30,022 of UESW01003441.1, forward strand.
CCTATATCTTCTCGGATTAACTCTTGACAGTAGAGTATCCGAAATGAGTCACGTTCGGTGAAATGTACTCCTACACTTTCACCTGTATGTCATACCAGTGTCTCTACACTCCTTGGTTAAGAGGACAACCAACAAATATGATATACAACGTCCTATAATTGATAGTACTATGGCCCTGTCATAGTATATCATTTGGTCGCGAACTCTTTTAAGGACCTTCAAAGATAAATCCTCCTTTATCGTGAAGGAAGATCCTGAGGGCTTCATTACTATTAGGAGTTTTAAGAAGATGTTCTTGTAATGAATAAACTGCCAAATAACTTTTATTAATATATCAATTTATATACAATTTACATCAGCACAATCATCAAATGATTGGCTTTAGGATACAATTCCCAACAAAGAGGTGGAGTGGTGACCTTTGAAGATAATGATCAGGATCACAACATGGGTATTGGTAAAATTCAGATCACTCCATCTACTTTTATTAAAAATATTTTATAATTTATATGTTGATGGCTTAAAATATAATTTGATTAGCATTAGCCAACTATGCGATAAAGGTTTCAAAATATCCTTTGAAGCATCTATTTGCACAGTATCTAATCCCATTGACAATAGTATTATTTTGTTAGAAATAAAAATGGTAATGTATACTTAATTGACTTGGATAACTTATCTGTAAGTAGCCATTGCCTAATTGCTAATAATGTTAAGATAAATGAGATTGATTGGCTTTGGCACCGTAGATTAGGTCATGCAAGTACACACTTGATTTCAAAATTGCTTAGAAAGGATCTGGTTAAAGGACTTCCAAATTGGATTTCAAAAACAATAGAGTTTGTGATGCATGTCAATTTGGAAAGCAAACTAATAAATTTTTTCAAATCTAAATATATTGTTTCAACTTCTAGGCCACTCGAGCTACTACACATGGACCTTTTTGGAACTACTAGAACCACTAGTCTAGGAGAAAAGAAATATGGTCTTGTAATGATAGATGATTATTCTAGATTTACTTGGGTACTGTTTTTAGCTCACAAAGATGAGACTTTCTCGGGTTTCCTAAAATTCTTCAAGAAATTTATAAATGAGAAAAGCACTACTATAGTTCTCTTAAAAGTGATCATGGGACTGAATTTAAAAATTATTTATTTAAAATTTTTGTATTAAAAATGGCATCCATCATAATTTTTTAGCATTTAGGATACATCAACAAAATGGGATGGTAGAAAGGAAGAATATGACTCTAGAGGACATGGCCCATACCATGGTATGTAAGAGCCAACTCCCTAAATACTTCTAGGCAAAAGCTATAAACACAGCATGCTATATCCTAAATAGAGCTATAATTAGATCAATTCTTAAGAAAATATCCTATGAATTATGGCATGATAGAAAACTCAATATTAGCTATTTTCATGCATTTGGTTGTAAATGTTTCATTCATAACAATGGAAAGGACAATCTAGAAAAATTTGATGCCAAGTCGGATAAAGGTATCTTCTTAGGATATTCTACACCTAGCAAGGCATATAGAGTTTTCAATGAGAAGTTTTTGATTGTAGAAGAGTCAATTTATATAGTATTTGATGAGTCTTTAGCATCAAGTTTTAAAAAGAAAGATGATAAGGAAGATACTAATATCCTTAGAAGAAATTTTGAAAAACTGAATGTTGATGTATCTTCATATCATGAACCTGAAGCTAAGGTGATGACTCAGTTAAGGATAATAATGTTGACACTACTTGTAATGTTACGGATATATCTAGAGATTGAAGATATGCTTATGGTCATCCAAAGGACCTAATCATAGGTGATCCATCTTAAGGCGTAAGAACTAGATCATCTATGAGAAATGTCAATAATCATCTTGCATTGTGTATCATATAGACCCCAAAACTATTGAAAAAGCTGAAAAGGACAGTTATTAGATGTTAGCTATGCAAGAAGAGTTGAATCAGTTCACTAGAAATAAAGTATGGACCTTAGTTGATAGACCATAGATTATCCAGCTATAGGATCCAAATGGGTATTTGATATAAACCTCACCGATAAGGTGATAAAACCCGATACCAAATCTGAAATCGAACCCAAGATCTTCAAAGCACAAGTTGTTGAGCCCTGACACATTACCTAGCAAGATAAGAACCAAAGACTATGGATAGAAAAATACAATACCTAGAATCTCAATAATGCTCAAGAACTTTAGATGATAAGTCGATTGTTTGAACGCCACAAGAATTAACTTGATAAGTTCAAGAGTCTTCTCAAGAAAATAAGAAGAACACAAAAACCTCAAAACTCTTTCATAATAATCTCATAATAATCTGCCAATAAAACTAAAGGGTTTACAATATATAGGAGTAGAGCTTGCTAACTTGAAAAATCCATAATGGCATTTTTCAAGCTAAAATTAATCTTCAAAATGGCTAAAAATATTTAAAAATAATAGATAAGGTACTAGAAATGTCATCCCTCAAAGGGTGCCCACATATTACGTATATGATGCTCACAAATAGGAAAGTATGCCGAGATTACGAATTTAACAAGTCGGCCTCCAAGAATAGCTAGAAATCATGCGCCCACAAATTAAAAAGTATGCCGAGATTACGAATCTGACAAGTTGGCCTTCAAGAATGACTAGAAATCGTGCACCCATAAATACGAAAGTATTTTTAGATTATGAATCTGACAAGTTGGTTTGCTTAAAAGAGACAAAGGATCACGAGAATATCAATCATGCTTGAGTGTAGCTCCGTTTGTATCATTCTCCTCCTTTTGGAAAGGATTTGTCCTCAAATCATTATAGTGCTCTTGTAATGGTAGGTTCGGAAGGGCTCATTATTGAACCTTCTTGGTTTTTTTTCACTTTTTTGTATCTTCTTGGATTCTTAATCAGACTCAAAAGGAACAACCATGAATCAAGCAGCAATTCAAATTGAGAATTCAACCAACCAACCACAAGAGTAAAAAAAGTCAAGAAATGAAACTTCAAAAGGAAGCAAAAGACATACTAAAGAAATAACTGAATGCAAAAAGGAATAAGAACAAATAAAGCAGATTTGTTTAAGTAAGGAAACAATTTGCCATGATGAATAAGGCCTTCCAAAAGGAATAAGACAAACAAAGCATATTTGTTTAAGAAAGGAAACAACTTGCCATAATTGCTCCTTAATTCACTAATCTCTCCGAAGATTCATTTAACTTCCCAGAATGCTCAAAATCATCAAAATCTGTGCTAAAATATTTTAAAACAGAATGCAACTTTCAACTCCTTCATGTCTGTTCAACTTTCCCTTTTTTTCTTTTTAATTTTTTTTAGATATCAAGAAAATAAGAATTAAAAGGATAGCCAAACTTTTTTTGATATTGGGTTTCGTTGCCATGTCGGTGAGATTCATATCATTTTATATCAGAGCTTTGGTTTTAAGGCAAGTTTGGCTCAATAAACTTATGCTTTGAAGATTTTGGGGTTTGATTCTAGATTTGGTATCAGATTTCGTCGCCTTATCGGTGAGGTTCATATCATTTGGTATCAGAGCTTTGGTTTTAAGGCAAGTTTGGCTCAATAAACTTATGCTTTAAAGATTCTAAGGTTTGATTCCAGATTTGGTATCAGGTTTCATCGCCTTGTTGGCGAGGTTCATATCATTTGGTATCAGAGTTTTAGTTCTAAGGCAGGTTTGGCTCAATAAACTTGTGCTTTGAAGATTTTGGGATTCGATTTCAGATTTGGTATTAGGTTTCGTTGCCTTATCGATAAAGTTTATATCATTTGGTATCAGAGCTTTAGTTCTAAAGCAAGTTTGGCTTAACAAACTTATGCTTTGAAGATTCTGGGGTTCGATTCTAGATTTGATATCGGATTTCATTGCCTTGTCGACGAATTTCATATCAGTATTTAGAAATAAGTTAGATGAGAATGGCATTTCTATTATAAATAAGGCTAGATTAGTTGCAAAAGGATATAATTAGAAAGATGGTATTGATTTAATGAAACCTTTGCACAAGTTGCTAGATTAGAAGCTATAAGGTTATTACTTGCATTTGCATATTGCATGAATATTAACTTATTTCAGATGGATGTAAAAAGTATATTTTTAAATGATTTTATAAATGAGAAAGTTTATGCTAAATAATGATCTGGTTTTGAAGATCACGAATTTTTAAATCATGTCTTTAAACTACACAAAGCACTTTGGTTTAAAGCAGGCATCTAGAGCTTGGTATGATAGACTTAGTAAATTTTTTATTGAAAATAATTTTTCTAAAGGTAGTGTTGATAAAATCCTATTTTTAAAAAGAAGAGAAAATGAACAGATTTATGTATATGACATGATATTTGGTGCTACTAATAATCTTCAATTTGCCAAGTTAATGCAGGAAGAATTTGAAATGACCATAATGGAAGAACTAAATTTTTTTCTTGGACTTCAAATCAAACAAGAGAGAGAAGGAATTTTCATTAACCAAACAAAGTACACAAAGAAAATTCTTATGAAGTTTGGTATGGCAATTGTCAAACATCTTGGTACACCAATGAGTCCTTCATGCAAATTCAACAAGGATAAAGACGGTAAGAAAGTAGATCAAAAGCTTTATACAGGTATGATTGGTTTTTTGCTCTATTTAACAGCTAATAGACCAAACATTATGTTTATTGTATGCTTATGTGCTAGATATCAATCTGATCCTAGAGAATCTCACTTTTACTATAAAAAGAATCTTTAGATATTTAAGTGAAACAAAAAATGTAGGATTATGGTCTTCTAAAGACTTACCATTTGATTTGATTGCATATTTTATTCTGATTTTGCTAGTTGCAAGCTAGATAGGAAAAGCACAAGTGGTGCACGCCAATTTATAGGCGGTAACTTAATCTTTTGGTTTAGCAAAAAGCAAAATTCAGTTGCATTATCAACTACTTAAGTTGAATATGTTGCAGCTGAAAGTTGTTGTGCTCAAATCCTTTGGATTAAGTGACAACTTGAAGATTATGGCATCATACTTGATAATATTCCAATAAGATGTGACAATACTAGTGCAATAAATCTTACTAAAAACCTTATTCAATACTCAAGAACTAAACATATAGAGGTTAGATATTACTTCATTAGAGAATATGTTGCTAACAATGATGTTTATCTTGAATATGTATATACTGAAAATCAATTGGCTTGTATATTTACAAAACCCTTAAGTGAAGAGAGATTTTGTTATCTTAGAGGATAATTAGATGTTTGTGATCCATTAGAATAACTTTGAAACCCCTATGAATGATTATCTAGATTTTAATCCATTTCCTTGAAAACTCTCTTATGTTTCTAAGGAAAATCATCTAGATATTTGAATCCTTTGATCCCCCTTGCCTTAAGGATAATTTATCTAGACATTTGAGCTTGGCTTGATAAGTTTCAAGTTTGAAACTCTTAATTTTTTACTGAAACTATCGTGGAATCTACTCCACCGAAGTAGAAGTCGACTCAAGAGCCATATAGCTCTTTGTTTGCTCATTGGAGCCGACTTGCATAACTTCACGAGCTGACTCGCTTTTGAGCACTAACTATTTTATTGGTGCGGAGCGACTCCATGCTTTGCGGGAGCCGACTCGAGGTGGTCCCCAATAAGTTTATCTAGGGTTTGAGCCAACTCTTTTCTCATTCAAATCATCTCCAAATCTTGAGCCTACCTTCCTCTAACTCTCTCAATCTTCCTAATCTTCTTGACTTTGACTTCCATTGATTCTCTACGGCCCCCAAATGCCATGCATCACTTTTGGAGTCTCCATTACCACTGGAAGATGATCCGCACAATGCTTGGCAAGACAATCTTCACCCAGCACCCTTCTTCATCCTCTACCTCAACACCTGAAGCCATACCTGCTCCATCTCCTTCTCATCGTGACCCAATGGTTGGGAGAGCTATCACTACGGGAAAAAGGTAACTTTCATGTTCTAGTCTCCGAAGGGTTTGTTATTGGGAGTTCACTAAGGAACATGGGGTAAGAGAGATTTTGTTCACTTGAAGTACCCACTTATCTAGCCCTAGTTAGAGAATTTTATAGTAGTGTTAGAAGAGGAGATGGTAGGCTGATTAGCTATATCAGAGGAACTCAAGTTTGAGTAAATCAAGAAATTTTGAGCAATTTGCTGGAAATGTTGATGGGAGGAATTGTTGCCACCCATCACTCTGATCGAGGTGGAGCCCTATCTAGAAATGCTTAGAAGAGAAGTGAATGAAATGGAGGATGTGTATGCAAACCAACTCAGTCTGGAGTTAAGACTTTTGCACAATATTTGTAGTACAATATGTTTCTAAAAACTGGTAGATTTGAGTATGTGTCTGAGAGAGATATCATTCTGATGGATTGTGTTTTGACTGGCCAACCCATCAATTTACCTGGAATGATGTGTAATTATATAGCCAAGCTTGCATTTAGAAGAGGGCAACCTACCTTATGGAATGGTATTGACCCTGATCTTCAGAAGCCAAGGTGTGAAATTTTCGGAAAATAAATCAAAGAGGAAGCTAAGGCACATGACTACTACAATATCTCCATCGTTCATTGCATGGGCTTTCAGAAGATCAATGGAGAATGGCAAAGGCGAAGACATGGTGCTATGCGATAACCGATCAAAGAGGTGAGAATGGATGATGATATAGAGGAGGTTCCGGGCCTTCAGCACTAGCCCCTGGACCATCCTCATCGGCACTTGAACCCTCTACACCTGCTCCATCCTCTCCAGTACCGAGACCCAGCTCACCTCAGCACCACCAGCAGCACCAACAGCCCCTTCCCTCATTTTCACTACAGAGCAAGTAGAGCAATTTACGAAGATAATCAAATCTGCACTTGTTGAGCAGGAGGAAAAGATGAAAGGATTAGAGAATAGCTCTGGGAATCAGATAGTTTGATTTATCTCTTCGAGGAGAGTAGAAAAAAATGAAAGTTCAATCAATGCCTCTGTTGACAACTTAAAGACAGAATTAGAATATATTTTTGAGAAATCAAAGGCATTGCTGATGACTCCAATGTCTACTCAAAGTCCACTGCAGAGCTTCAGTCAACATTAAAAAGGCAGTGACCAAGACTGAAGAGCTGATAAATGATTTTTGTAAGATTCAAAAAGATGATATGGAAAGATTTTGGAGCAGTTAAAAACACTTCTACGGTTTTAAAGTGAATGCTCCCTTCCTCTTCAGCCTCCTCAGCCATCCAGCCAATCATTCTACTCAAGCTTATCTAACTTCATCTTTAGATATAAGGATTTCATAGTTATCTTAGAAATATTAGTTTGTATTTAGGAACTTACTGTTATACATCTTGACTTGATGTTTTGTTGCTTGACTTGTACCTCAATCCCTATAATCTATCATCTGTTGTGAAATGAATGTTAATGAAAGTTCTTATATGCTTCAATGAAAATTCCTTAATGTTACTGAAATGATTGTCCTTTTCAAGTTATTTTGTGATGTTGCTTTTGATTTGAATGATGTGAATCGCATCCTGAGCTAGGTTTACCCCATGTTTCTTTAACTTTTTTTGTTGATAACAAAAAAGGTGAAGATTTAATGTGTATGTGCATATATTGGTTTATGTTTATTGATTGATTTAAATAATATGCACATACATAGGGGAAGCAATACTCAGAGGGTTTGAATTATTTATTGATTGATGATTTGAATTGATTCAGATGAATACTATGAATTCTTAGAATACTTGAACTAGACATGAGCTTATTGCTCAAGTTGTTTAAGTTAGTATTGCTAAAAACACTATTAGCAAATGAAAATACTATTCATTATCTCTTGATTGAAAAGTCACTTAAATCAAAGTTTATGCTTTAAATGTATATGCATATATTCGGTATTTTTGTCATCATCAAAAAGTGAAAGATTGTTGACCTAAGTATTGATTTTTATAAATAATAAAAATTACATGAGTATATTTTTTGTGTTACTATGATTTTGATTAAGTATTTCAGAAATTTAAATTATTAATAAATCAAAATTGAAGAAAAATTGAGTTTGGCCTTATGTCGAGTTTCAGCATTTAGAATCGACTCCTAGAGTCAAGGAGCCAACTTCGGAGCGTATTGGCACAATTAATACTTTTGGCATGCGATCGAGCCGACTCTTGCAGAGTCCAAAGCTGACTCCACTAGAATGATAGAAAGTCCTTAATTTTGCGTCGAGTTAGAGCTGACTTCTGCAGAGTCTTGAGCTGACTCCATTGGTTATATAGAGAGTGTGTTTTGGGGTTCTATTCAAGATGACTCTTGCACTTACTCGAGCCGACTTCGCACGAAAATGTGTCGACCCCTCAATCAGCATGAGTCGACTCCTTCATGGGCAAAACTCTATGTTTCGCACATCTCGCGTTAGAGCCGACTCTCGTCTGCTCAAGCCGACTCCAACCTAGCAGGAGCGAACTCCAAAACTGTCATAGATGACTTCAAACTCTAACATTTCTCCAACGGATTTCAACGCTTCTTTTCTCTTCCGTGCTAAACACTTTCTCAACCACTTTTAATGGCTAGTTTGCTTCTAAAAGAGGATTTGGAGGAAAATTATAAAAGAAGGCCAGAGGATGGTTTTGAGATAAGAACACAAGAGAGAGAAAAAGAAAAGAGTTCAAATTTGAAAGCTCTACTATGCGAAACAGAGTTTAAGAAAATCCCAAGTATTCAAAAGCTAATCTTGAAGTATTTCTATCAAATCAAAAGGAGAAAAAGAGAGCCCTAATTCTTTCAAAGCCTCGATGTCAAGGAATCTTTCAAAGCCGCAAGCTCTTCTTGAGGAATATCATTTCTAAGAAAAGAAGAAAAGCTCAACTTCAAAAATCTTCTAATCAGGCTTCTTCTATTTCTACTTTAATTACATTGCAATATTGCTCAATTGTGAAGCTTTATTACTGCTATAACTACATCCTTATTATATTTGCTTATTGATTCAATCAGGAGATGAATCAAGGAGACAGTTTGGCCTTGTACAAGCTAGGAGGTTTGTGAAAGGTTGTGTATTGGTGATCCTATGAAAACCAGTCGGGTTCATTATAATCTCGGTATAAAATAATAAGTTTGAGTTGTGGTCTTGTAAAACAACTTTATTATAATCAGGGTGATTATGTGGCCCAAAGTTCCTTGGGAGTGGATGTAGGGTAGCTAACATCGAACCACTATAAAATCCTTGTATTTGGTC